>JAJFDI010000146.1:0-60570 GCA_028637685.1 Xylariaceae sp. X3-2
TTCCTCATCTTGAACAAGATGATCGGAACCGGAAGTGAGCGCAGCCATGCCATGCCGGGACTCACTACCATCATACTGACAACGGGCTCTTAGTCTTTTCCACGCCGTCGAGTATCTTCGCCGCCACGGGCTCCGTCGGTGTATCGCTATTCCTCTGGGTCATCGGTGGTGTGCTCACATTTGCCGGTCTCAGTGTCTGGCTCGAGTTCGGTCTCGCCATTCCCCGATCCGGTGGTGAGAAGAACTACCTTGAACGAATCTACCGAAAGCCACGCTACCTGGCCACCTGCGTCTTGGCGGCACAGATGATCCTTCTCGGTTTCTCGTCCGGTAACGCGTTGGCTTTCGGCCGATACGTCTTGGCCGCAGCCGGCAGCAACCAGGGCGACGGCTGGGTTGCTCGCGGCATCGGTATCGCAGCTACAACATTCGCCGTCTCTTTGCACGCTTTCCTTCCCAAATGGGGCATTCGCCTGGTCAACGTCCTGGGTATCTTCAAGGTCGCCGTCCTCCTGTTCATCGTTTTCTCTGGCTTCGCTGCTTTGGCCGGACATCTTCGCGTGGAAAACCCCCACAACTTCCACGATGCGATGGCCATTGAAGTCACTCCCGACTTCGGCGGCACTGGTGGTTACGGGTACGCCAACGCGTTGCTGAACATCATTTACAGCTACAAGGGTTGGGAGAACGCCAACTATGTCATTGGCGAGCTGAAGAACCCCCGCAAGACGCTGTCTATCGCCGCACCCCTCGCCATTGGTGGTGTCACCATTCTATACGTGCTCGCCAACGTCGCATACTTCGCCGCCATCCCCAAGAAAGACCTGGCCACGTCGGAGGTGCTTGTTGCCGCCTTGTTCTTCAAGAACGTCTTCGGTGACAGCGCTGGCGCTCGCTGCTTGCCCGTCTTCGTTGCGCTCAGTAACCTTGGTAACGTGCTGGCTGTCAGTTTTGCCCACGCCCGTCTGAACCAGGAGTTCGGAAAGGAGGCCTTGCTACCATTCAGCAAGTTCTGGGCCTCTATCAAGCCGTTTGGCGCGCCTGCTGCAGCTGTAAGTACTCCGCCTACTTTTGAGAGGTATTCTGTCATTACGATCTTATGTCATACTAACAACCCCTGAACAGTTGTTCCTCCACTGGTTTGTGACCGTCATCGTGCTCATCGCTCCCCCTCCCGGCCCGGCGTACAACTTCATCATCAACCTGTACACATACCCTGGATCCTGGATCAACGGCTTCGTCTGCGCTGGTTTGATCTGGCTACAACTCAAGAAATCCGAGAACTGGACGTCACCGTGGCACACTTACCTGCCTGTCACCCTTCTTTACCTCGCTGCCAACATCTTCTTGGCCGTCACGCCTTTTATCCCGCCGAACGGCGACTGGAATGCCAGCGGATACCCCTACTACGTCTTCCCCGTCGTTGGTGTCGCTGTTTTGCTGCTCGGAGCCTTCTACTGGCTCTGCTGGATCAAGATCTGGCCGGCCATCGGCGGGTACAAGATCGAGGCTCAACGCATCATCGATGACCAGGGCGTTGAGGCGGTCCGATACATCAAGGTCCGGAACGCCTAACGTCGCTTTCCAGCCCGTGGCATCCTATCAACAGGTGCCCACACTCACATCTCCCATAATCCATCCCTGTAAATAAGTAGCCTTCTGGTTAAGCACTGTTACGAAGTATGAATAATGATCTCACTCTGCACGGCATCTGGGATGAACGGCGGAGAAGTCCAGTTGTTTATTTCGAGATGCTGGTCTAATGTATCTACTCCACACACACATACATACCTCCTTACTATATTTTTTCAACAAAAGAGATACCATTATTGTTCCAGATGACGCTTTCATGATCGAGTGATGACTTGTAACTCGTAGTTTCGATGGTATTCTCACACAACACTGAACAGAAGTGAAGAATTACTACGAAGACACGGAAGGAATGCATACGCGTAAGCTGGTGGGGACTGAATTGCTGAAGAACTGTACCAAAAATAGGCCAATCCAAAGACAGTCTAGCCGTTGTGCCGATCAGCAAAGAACGGTAAGAACGTCTCTCTGTCGTAATCGCCGACTTCGCTGTGTTCTTGCCTTTAAATCCCTCCCCTTCGGTGCCTCACCCACGATGACCCGACCTCTCGATTTAACCCATGCGATACTGTGTGCGCTAGTCCCTGTTCGGATTAGTCACGTGTGACACCTGCTCGGGTCGGTCCCACTTGCCCAAAAGAGGCACACGCAAGCGTCGTGGCGCGGCGCTAACGTATTTGGTCATAGTACATGCGCTAGCTCTTTAGCTCCCAACGTGCCTTCCAAACGGCCTGTGGGGTCGCTTACGATTTGGAAGGCACTGCGCGCATTCAATTGGCCTTGGCGACGCTCAGGCGTGTCCAGCACCAGCTTGTTCTGGGGTGTCACACGGGTACCTACCTTGGTTAGCGCGTGGTACGAGTTAGCTAGACCCGTTGGGGAGTGCCCTGCGATTCTTGCATCTTCCAACTCCATCATGATGTCGTTCCTCTTTACTCGTATCCTTACTACCTCCACCCGGCCTAGCACATCTCTGAGTGAAGCCTCTGCATGGCTACAACAGACATGAATACTTACTTCGTACGCAGTAGGTCTTATGTCGAAATCTATCAGCTAAACACCAGTCTACGAAGTGCTACCTGCTGTCAGATACACCATGGAATCTCTCATTAGCTGAGACTGGTTAAACATGTCGAGGGCAAAGAGTCTCGAATCAAACCGGTTGTTTACGAGATTCAGACCACACATCAGCCAGCACCCTGTTCTTAGGCACCTCGAAAGAGTGGATATCGAATGCTGATAGAAACGTCACATCGATAGTGGCCTAACGAGTCATCCTGGCATTAGTATTCAGCACCACGACTCAATGCCAAGAATTGCCAAGATCTGGAATCTGGACTAGGAAGATGGCGCCGATATCTCTCCGCGGATTAAATACTCTCTCCGGACTCAATATCACAACAGCATGTCACGATACGGATACTGCTTGATTCAAAGCATTGCTCATCCACAGAACCACGCGCTACCAATTGTTGTACCTCCCAGTCCGGATTCTCGCCTCCGATCTTGAACCAACAGCCGGACCGTCGGTAGCGAGGGTCCGAGTCGCTGCCTAAGCAATCCGCCGGCAAGCGGTCCGCTAGGGGCTAGGGTTATCCCGCCGCTTGCTGGCCACCGAGTCGCCGATGGATCATACCGGTCCATCGGCTTGCCACCGGTGAACTAAATATAGGTGACAGGTCACTAATGTTATCAGATCTCAGTAGGGCTTCGGAAGACGTTGTCCGGTCACATGATGTCAGCTTCTCCTCTTCGCCAACTCAATATATACGAGATTGAGTCGCTGAGAAAAAAGTCACAGAGCCGGGTACTGTTGCCATCCGGCCGCCGCCGTTGCCGCAGCATCTGCCGGTAGTCGGCGGATAGAGTGGGCTGGCTCTCCCGCCGGCTATCTGATTATTGACGTCGTCGAGAAAACTTGCTCATATCCTGCTTGGAGATTTCCCGGGTTTCGGGATTCCGCCGGTGCAGTCCACATAAGCGTACTATCAATGTTACGAATCATCGAGCGATGACGAAGGACGAAGTGACATTACCAATCAACTACCAAACTTCTGCAATCGTGTCGGGATCCGTTTTTCGAGGTCACACCTATATGAGGATGCCCTTCAACAGCACTGGTTCAGAGTGGTATTCCCGCAGAAACTCGGTATTATACTCTCCTTGAAATATGCGCACGTCTCAATGTCCGTATAGCAAGGTGGAAACCTCTGGCTGTCGATTAGGTTGGGTCCTCTAGGCGTCCTGCAAGTTTTGCTGGCAGACTTGAGCCGTTCTGACGATTTCATTCGGATCAGTCATTCCAGTGTCGCCTCATACTAGCAACCTTATACGTTGTTGCTATAGTCCGATTGAAAGGAATGGTTTGCTAACGAAGACTCCGGGCATTGAATTTCCCCATCACAAGTATTACTTGTGTCTTCTGCTTTTTCACAGTCGAAAACTACCAATGCGTTCGGCACTCGCAGAAGTGCAGACGGCCAATTGTGAAATACGGGGAACCGAAGCCGATGTGGGAGCCAATGAAGATATTTATTCTCTGCCATTGATTGATTTCAACCGAGGGCCACGGACTCCCCAAGACTTTCTGTAAGTATGAGCCTATTATACTTAGGACACGTGCACGGTTAATCCATACAGGTCCAGTCATAGCCTGGTACTTCAGAACAACTGGCTACTCCGACCCTCATCAAACAATATACACCGGAAGCAGCAGCAGGATGGCCTATTACTGCTCCCATGAGCGGATAACCGGGTTCGGAGGGACGACTGCATGCTAAGACGGCAGTGGCAGTATTATTTATATAACGTGGCCGTGGCCCACATACAGACATTTCCGCTGCGTTGCTCGCATCTGCTAACTTGTTTTCTTGATATGAATTCAAGATAGGTCGGGTTACCAACGTCACGAATCTTGACCAGCACGGAATACTTCCGACTAATCAAGTTTCTATCTCGCGGAATGTTTCCTAGATCCAATCCATCTAACAAATGACGGCGTGAAGCCTAAGTTCAAGTAGATCGAATGACTTCTGGACTTCATCCCTGTCTGCTTCTTGACATCATGCGCGCATGCAATCTTCACTCATCCTTGAAGTCACGATTCATCCCTTTCTTTCTGTCGATTCAATCTCAGGACGGGCAATGATACAAGACTAATTTACGTAACACTTCCTCCATTGATATTCGCATTAATATATATCTGACCACGAAGTTCCCACCAAACAGGTGATTCGACTGTCTCGCTTCGGACGGACGCCTGCTGCACTTCATCAGTCTTCTATATGGGCGCTACGCGCGCGAAATCCTGAAGATTGTTTCGCTGCCGACTCCAGCCAACGCCGTGATAGGTAGATCCCTGCAGCGACGAACATGCTCTGCATATGATTGGCTATTTACATAGTAGACAACCATCAACCGGCTGACTGGCCATTGGATGGAGTGGTGTGCTACCATACCAGGTGCCAGATGGCAGGATTTCTGATTGTAGATTAAAGGCCCGAACAAGTCCGGGTAGAATCAACCAAGTCGGCAGATGCTAGTGACTTCGAATATATTACCGCTGAGCGATGATAGGCTAAGCAGGACATATCAAATTAATCTACAACTAACATGCACAATAGGAGAAGAGACTGAACAGGAATGTGACGTAGTCGTTGTGAATTTTGAAGACTGAAGCCCAAGGGAGATGGCAAACAGCGGGATAAGTGGGGCAAAGCGGTGGCCGAACCGCGCATCTTTTGGGCTAGTACGTCCCGGTCCCTGCCCCTCTTACCCCGGATGCGCCCCGAGGTGGAGAGCTACGGACTACATACTCGCACCTAAATAGTACCGCGTAGTCACAGTTCTCCTACTTACACTACGAGATAAAATAGATCAAGGATTGTTAGCAGAATTGAGGCGCCAATGTATTGGTAGGTAGTATTTGTCGGTAGGTGTTCTGGAAGTGCAGTGGAGATCTAGGAAGTCACTTCCGTACCGACTTCATCCGTGCCTGCCGTGACTGCCGTGCCTGCCTGTACGAATTAGGTATCTGCGAGTTTAAAAATAGGCACTTGCTCGGCGCACCAACGCCTAGTGCCCGTGCTGAGCTAGCCCGTTCGAGTAATTACGGCAATATTCAAGATGCATGAAGTCAGGTCCAACCCTTCACCTCCGCACTTCACCCGAACCTTAACGCCTACTCTTTCCTATCCCCCACTTTGTATGACCCTTCAACTGACTCGCAACTGCCATCTTCGTGGTTCCTGCTCAGTCTTAACGCCGGATTAGGACATTTGTTTGCTCCGTGTTGTTTTGGCCCGTAACAATTCCCTCTGAAAGTTCACACGTTGCGAGCACCGCGTCTTCTTCCAAGTTTCCCCAATGATCCTACTTGCACAGGTCTCCAGCACGCAAACAGGTCATATTCCTTCCTGATCGCTTTCTTGTTGAGTCTTCACCATCACCTCACTCATCATTTTCCACCTCACCTACTTCTTGAGTAACAGGTGCAAGGTCAAACGTCGTCAAGTCAGTTCGTCTTCCGGTTACCCTCTTGTCGCACCTCGCTGAAGCCCCAGGCGCATCACTTGTTCAAATATCGTCACCTGCCGTTCAGGTTCCTGGACGGTTGCGTGTCTGTCATTTCACGTATGGCGCGAGATGGCTGGCACCCAACGTTCGACACGGCAGACATCTCGGCAGCCCATCGAGTTTAACCTCAAATCGGCTCTAGTCCAATTTGCGTCGCAGTACATGCAGGAAAAACTGGAACAGTCGGCGCACGATTGCGACCAGCGCATTGAGCGCGAGCTGCTTCCGAAGCTCTTGGTCATTCTTCGTGAGATCGATCAAGCAAGAAGCGCCTTCGAAGAGCTTCAGAAAGATGCCGCTCTTGAACTGCGTGACCAAATGAGCCACCTCGGCTGCACTACCGCTGCGATCGATGATGCGGTTGAGCAGGTTCGCGCCGTTGTCCCCCGCTACCTTGGTCTTCTCCCTACCGCCGCGTCCTTGGCTGTGCCTTCTGCCGACACCAGCTCTCTTCCTGCACGCCCTAGTTCCGGTTCCCCTACACCGGTAGATTCAGATGGTTCACCTCCAGGTGTATGGACCCCGACTACGGGAACTTGTTCTTTTCATCAGCAGGACTCGAACGTCCAAAACGGAGCTGGGCTATCTTTCTCGCAACCCAGAGGGTATAGTGGAAGCGTCCGAGTGATGACAGCGAGTAGCACAACTGCTCGCAGTTCAAAGCGGCCTAATGAGAGTCAAATTGATGAAAGCGACACGCCGACCAAGCGGCAGAAAGCATCGCATGAGGTATGCGTCAAGTTGAAGGTGGTTTAAGATAAATTGACTAACATTTCACTAGAATGGCCCAGAGACTACAGGCTCGACGACCACGCGTCAAATCAAGTTCTCTGACTTGGAACCGGCCGGTAAGATCGTTATTTCCATCAATTCCTGCTTTCTGCTTCTGGTTTCTACTGCGAAACTTGCTCAACGAGACAGTGAGAATCGATCGCTGACCTACCATTCCAACAGAGTGTATGTTTCGCCATGGAGACCAGGAAGGATACTTTGTCATTCGATGTGATAAGTGCGAGGCTACCTTCGTAGAGCCTCCTTTGGCTGGCGGCCGAGCCTCCTTTCACTTTGACGACCTCCATCAACGCGCACCCTTCCGCCCGAAGTTGACGAGTGCTCAGATCTTTGACAAGTACTCTTACCGCGGTACGATTCATAGCTGCAAACGCCATGATTTCTCATCTGACAATTTTATAGTGGACGTGGATGGTGTTTCCCCGAAAGACTTGGCAAAGCATACCCAGCGCCCGGTCGTCCACACGTGTGAGTTATACCTGCCTATATTTCTGAAGACTGAGGAGCCTGTGATCAGAGAGCATTACTGAACCCTGACTAGTCCATCCGCAAGCAACGCCTCGATCCCAGAGTACACGAAAATACTCCAGTCTCATTGACGAGTCAGCGGCACCCCGCCGTAATCTTCGCAACGTCCGTCGACCGGATTATGCCGAGTTGGTGGCCAACAGAGATCCCTGGAGCGTGCCGGACACCGAATCCGAGGTAGGTTAAATTCGATCGCGCAGGATTAATGAAACTAACCAGGTTGTTGTCACAGAAGGCGCGCAAATCCTCCAAGAGCACCCCAGCTGGTTCGTCTTCTCGGCGCAAGTCGAAGACGCCTTCGCTCAAAGGGTCCCAAGGCAAATCAAACAGTTTGGCCGACAATAAGTACGTAATGAATTCTCACACCGTAACGAGAACATTGCCTGACGCTCACTAGGCCTTTCGGTTATCTGTCTGAGCCGTGGCCACGACGCTCTGCGCCTCGATAAACCGTCCAAGGAATGCTTCGAAGGCGTTATCAGTCTCATGCCATTGAAGAAGCTTAACTCCAGGAGACTGTGAATAATGGGAAACCGTGGCTCTCTCAATGGAGGGTTGGTACTGGGGATTGCACGATGCTGTTGCATCGGTCCCTACTTGATTGCGCAATGTCTTGAACAGTAACCTGCTGGTGGTGAGTGAGGGGTTGATAGCTCCGGCCGACAATCCAAGGCTTGTATTCTCTAGCTGTACTGTAACTGAGTAACAAGACGAATAGTCGTTGCTATTGATCACCTTTAAGACATTTTCTTCTATTCTCTGTCCTGTCGTGAGACGCATTTATCTACAAACAGTTGCTTTCTACCTCGTCACTCTAATACTGATGACATCGGCCACGCTCTTGCTATGATCACACTTCTATAATCACAGTTGTTTCCACCCGAATCTAACATACGCGTTCAATTCCTTTGAAAGGTGTTGTTTGGTGTTCCATACGAGCTTGACATGCAGAGCGCTCAAACGCACACCTAGGTTCTTACTCATCTGCGAGCTCGGCCCCTTCAGGTACGACGAAGGGTTGGTTGTCCTGGGCCTTGACAGCTTGTTTCACATACCTAGAGAAGTCAGTATTATTGTGATCCCGCCCCAACTCAATAACATGGTGAACGGGCTCTGAGAAGGGATAAGGAGATGCTCACTTTGTATGACTACCCCTTGCAGCAAGTTTGCCGTCGCTCGTGTGGAATGTCACCATGGTATACGCCAAAGTGTTTCCAACTATACGCTGTTAGCCATCTACGTATGGTCTGAATTTGAGGACAGGATGCTGCTTACTCTTGTCGCAGGTGGCGGTAGCGGTGATTTTGTCGCCTACTTTGCCGCCGCCATTCACATACGAGACTGTGACTTCACGTTAGTACTCATTCTTAACAAGGCGGCTCCCCTTCATGAACTCCGCATCAGGGTGATGAATTATAACGAGATAATGGGGTTTACCGTTGAGATCAGTCGACACGCCCGTAGCATAGAGCCCTGTCGATGCCACAGCGAGAGATCCTCCTAGGTCGACCATGCTCGCAATGGTACCTCCGTGCAGGATCTTGAGACGGTTCTATTCCATGATGAGTCGACCGCTCCCGCTATGTTAAAGAGGACTGGTGTACCGTGTGATCTTTCTTGATGTCGAGCTCAAAGTCGACCTTGCCATAGGCAGCATTCGTGACTCTTATGTGCTATTTGTCTATTCAATTGAGAGCTCTTTATACTCCCACTCGGTTGAAATGAGACTCACGTTTGCCCCTAATAATCTATACAGAGCCAAGCATGTTAGCCAATTGAGATACTAGTTCATGTCGAGAGAGACTTCATATAATCCAATTCACGATGATCTTCTTCATTGAACTGATGCTCACTAACCTCGGCTCAAGTCCGGACTCTGCCATGAATGATTTCAAGACCTGGATGCGTTCATTAGACTACATTCTACTTAGGCCAATGTGAGGGACGGAACGTACAGAGCGGACAAATCTAAGAGGAGGCAATGCTTTCGCCATAGCGATTTTATATGCGTCTCAATTCAATTGACTTCCGGATTCGTTGCTTTGGAGATGGGAGGAACCCGAGCTGCGATGTCCCGAGGATGAGTCGTGAAGTTGGGTCCGAGCTCCAAAGCCGGCCGAGTGTGAGTGGGGCGCGGGTGGGTCGTCGGGTTGGGGACAGAAAAGTGGGGGCGACGGGAACTAAACACATCTGGAAAAGTTCCAAAGGGACCCAACTCTGTTTTTTTTCCATTTTCATTTTCCCATTAGCCCCAAGAAGAGTCCCGAGCTTCTTTGTTTGTCTCACCCAGCAACAACGCAAACTTGCAGACGTGCGCCAGAGCTGTGTAGATCCTCGGCAGCCGCTTTTGGCGAATATCGCTATTAGGCTGTTTACAGATTCTATCTTTTCTATCTTTTACGCGTACCCAAGAGATGGCATCGGCGCCAGCTTCTGCCGAAGATCTACCTACAGCCTCGACGTACACCCGGCTGCATATCACGCCCTTCGATTCGTCGCTCCAGAACCTGGTCATCCCCGCGTCCATCTTACCGCACGCACGCAACATCTCCTTCCACACCATCGAGACATTCCCTGAGAAGCGATTCGGTTTTGTCGATCTGCCCGTTATGGATGCCGAAAAGATTAAGAAGAAGCTCAATGGCGCTGTTTTGAAGGGATCGAAGATGCGTATCGAGACGGCCCGGCCTGAGTCCAAACCCGAGCCTACCCCCGATACAGACGCGAAGACCTCGAAGAAGGACAAAGAGAAGAAGAAGTCCAAGAAGCGCAAACACGAACCCGATGTCATCGAGGGCGTCCAGCTCGAGGGCCGCAAGGTCAAGCGCGGCTGGACGACTACCGAACAGGAAATGATCGAGGAGAAGCGCAAGAAGGCTCGCAAGGACAAGAAAGAGGACAAGTCCAAGGACAGCAAGAAGGATAAGAAGGACAAATCTAAGAAGAAGCCGGTTGTCAAGTCGAAATACACGGATGAACCCGAGTGCCTGTTCAAGACCAAACTCCCCGGCCCCAGTCCCGCTGCCGCCCAGCCTCAAGAGGCCGATGAGGATGACGCGACGCACAAGAAGAAGCGCAAGCGGAAGAGCGATCGCGAGGTTGTCGTGCACGAGTTCGAGAAGACTACTAAGTACCCTACGTTCCTCAAGTCCACCTCGACAAGTGAGGGCGGTGCCGAAGTCACTATTTTCAAAGACGGTGTCGGCTGGGTAGACAGCGCCGGTAATGTGGTGGAACCGCTGAAGTCGAAGAGAAAGGCGGAGGGCATCCCTGCTCCCGTTGTTCCCAAGGCCAAGAAACCGAAGGCTTCTGCACCGGCGCCTGTACCTGCGCCTCAGGAAGACGACGACGATGACGAGACTAGCAGTAGCGGCTCATCGTCATCAGACGAGGACGAGGATGACGATTCCTCCGATTCGGATTCAGAGGATGAGGCCCCGAAAAAATCAACCAAAACCCCAGCCACGCCCTCACCCATCAAAGTCAACACGACTACCCCCGCTTCGACAAAAACGGACTCTGCGAGACCCAAGTCCGCAGGCTCTGTGACGAACCTATCGATCGAGATCCCGCCCGTCGCGAAAGAGGTCCACCCCCTCGAGGCTCTATACAAGAAGCCAGCCGGCGGCGACGCTACAGACAATGCCGAGTCTAAGCCCTTCAGCTTCTTCGGTAACGAAGACGACATCGAAGAAGACGAGTCCGAGTTCCACGGTCCTCAGGAACCCATGACCCCTTACACAAGACGGGACATGGAATCTCGCCACATCCGCAGCGCCGCCCCGACCCCCGACACGGCGCATCCGAGTCGGTCCTTTAACTTCTGGGCCGGCCAGGACGCCACCGACGAGGGTAAGGCGTTTGAGGATGATGATGATGACAACGACGAGGACGACGCCGAGGAGGAAGAGCAGGACGGCGCCATGGAGGGTGTCGTCACCACGAATGGCGAGACTCACAAGGCTCCCGTCAGCGATTTCCAGAAGCAGTTCTGGGAGAAGCGCGGCGATCTGAACCGCGCCTGGAGAAAGCGTAGGAAGACGGCCTCCAAGGAGAAGCGGTATAGGGACAACAAGGCACGCGCTGAGCGCGCCATCTAATAAACCCCTAACTGGTTCCCTAAGCCGTAAGGTTGGCCATCCATCTCGGCAGGGTCTCTAATTGGGCAGTGTGTTTAAGTACATACATACGTGCTGGTATTCTCTACATAGTCTCTGTCGTGTATAGGTTGTCGGCGAGATAGCATGAGATACCGTATACGAATCATTCTGCCCAGCGTATTACTTCTCTTGTATCAGATTTGTCTTATGGACTGCACTGTTTTACTGCGTAGGGGGGTCAAGCATCTGAATACTCACTCTTCCGTCATTGACTGACCTCGGTCAGCCTAACCGACCTAAGCATTGTTGGAACTTGGATCTGACTCAAGCTTACCTTGCTGTTCCTCTATTGTGACATCGTCGGATCGGGGTCAGCGAATAGGAGTTTTATGACAGATGTAATTTCACCGATTGGTTCCACCGGCCGAGTCACATGCATTCCTCTCTATGCCCTATCGTACAGACCAGCATCATAAGGAGCCGTGTCTCATATGAGAGACTCGATCTCTTTGTCTAAGTGTTGTCTGGCAGGATAGATGTCACGCAGAATCAAGATAACGAGGAACTGAGACAGCGGTTTTTGGTCACTTAGGAGACTGTTGTATATTTCTACCTGTTGGAGTGACTTTAGGACCGTAATCCACCAAAATTCAGACCCCGGATCCTTAGCATCCGCCCCGATTCCCAAGGAAAGACTGAAAGATGCCCGAATCCATCACTAGGAATTGCAGTTCAATAGCGGAAGACGACAGGGACAATTGTTCCTTTGTTGCTGATGATTTTGTTGCTGCTGCGGGGAAACCAAAAAAAAGTCGAGTGGAGCCATGGCCGATCAATGGAGCAGACGGGAGCTCATGTTGATTGCTTTAGGTACTCATAACAGGTGGGATGGCCGAAGATTGAGGAATGAGGTGAATTAACGGCTTATTTGCCGCAAGAGCAGCCAGTGCCGCATTTGCCTGCGATGTTACTGTCAGCATTGAGTTCTTGAAAGGCGTCGTGGTGGTGATTCGTGAGTCTTGTCTTCACGATTCAGAGAGCGCGGGGTAATAGTTGAGCATGACGACAGTGGGGTAGTAGACAGGGAGCGTATGCTTACAGCCTTCGCTTCCGCAGCAAGAGCAGTCACCCTTCATTTTGATTGATTGGAGTTGTAGGTCTGAAAAGACTATAAATTGGTGCAGGTGCTTGGTTTTCTGGTCTGAATGGTTCAGATCGTGTGAGTGATGTTGATGAAGAGGAGAAGAAGAGAAAGACAGCGGCTAGCGTTTCGATGAGGGTCCCCTTTATAGCCCGGAAGCTCTAGACAGATGCTAGCATGCACGACCCGGTATTCCGCCAGCAGCCAATCAACGAGCGGCTGCTGGACGTGGTTGCGACTGCGTGGTTTGTGCCTGTGCGCCTTCTCTGCGGCTTTTCCGCGTCGTCCAATCATGCCTTCATCCAGTTCCTTCGTGCTTCCTTTCTCTGTTCTTTCTCCATCTTGTCGGCAGGTACTACCCACTAGCGCGGGCTAGGTACTTTAGGACGCGGATAACGGATTGCGTACCAATCCCACGCTGGTCCGTCGCGATAGACAGGAACCAACCTCGCGATTACCCTGATTGCCCAGGCAGCGTCTCCTTGCAAGTTGCGACTGCCCTCGTAGTCGGATGCAGGTAATGCCTTAGGTAGGTGCGTGCAGTCATGCAGCAGGCACAAGTCACGCAAATGTGTGACATCAGAAAGCCCCTGCTCCTCAGCTCGCCCCTTCTTTCATGTCCTCCCATTCGTCATCCTGGCAACACATGATCGTGCAGCGTCACTTCGAGCATTCTTTCTCCTTCCCTGCCCTTCTTTCCCTCCCTTTCAACGTCCTCGCTGCTGCAGACGAGTAGCAACAATACGCGGCATCCCGTATCTCAGAACCGGCGAGACTGGTGTTAGTGTTCTGCGAACGAGTCATCGTCTCTTGGCTCTTGGTTGTGTTAGCAGCAATTCCTCCGGGTTACCTACTCGTACCCAAGCTCGATTTCGGCCGTCCCCATATTTTCCTACCCCTCAGGCTCAGAAGAGATAGCATCGACTGTCACATTTCTGCCGTCAGTTGTCAGCTTTCGACTCTCCGATGTCTGCCGGAAGTCAAACTATTCCGTAATACCGCTGAAAAAGTCCCTTCAGGCCACACGTGGCTCTGTTCAGTTCGCCCATACACGCTTTCTCTCTCGTGCACAGGATTGTGCGCCGAAGGCGATGGCTGGCGTTTCTCGACTTTCTTTGTCTGCACGTCTATCGGTCGTACATGAAGTACAGGTTGGTATTCCGCCGCGGATCGAGATAAGTTCCGGTACGGAATACTTCGCACTACAAGCTGCAGCTACTCCGATCGTCCGCTCTCCCCTTTCCGGCCCTGTCCCTGGTGATCAACCAACGCCATCAGCGACATGGGAAGTACGGAATGGGGAGCTTGTTAGGTGATCTACCTACCGGATCTCCGTTTATGGAACAAAATGGGAAATCTTCCAGCTGGGCGAGCTGTGCGGAGGGCAGTGCCTAGGGAGTACTCGTAGGTATTCCTCGACGTTGTCCAGCATCTAGCGCAACTCGTTCATCGGCAACGCGCCTAGCATTGCAGCCGTTCGGGTGTCTGCTATTGGTGCCCAGTTGAGCTGGGTTGGGGAAATCCCCCACAGACAGGCCCCAACCCACGTTGGAATCTTCTTGAGTGTTTGACCAGGTTAAGGAATCTCGGTGTGACTTGGCCGACCAAGGTCTGTTGAACCCAATCCGAGACCTGGAACTCTCCCTAGCTTCCAAATCCTAGTCACTTATGAGAGAAAGGACAGCCCGTTGCTGTGACGTATTGTCTCTCTTGATAGTAAGTCTTTCGCAAGTTTGTACGCAGCATCGCTTACGGCTGTGAGTCGGGACTTCCAAGGGACATTACCATTCTAACCCTCGGCGCTCAGTTGGCGTACGAGGTAAGAGACGTCGCAACATGAGACCGCTGAACGAGCACAAAGATGCCACTAGGTGACTTCCGCGGCTATGGCCACCAGTGGACTTGACAATGCGATGAGGCAAGTCAATTATTAGAGCCAGCATTCAGGTTCTCTTGCAGCTCAAGTGTTAAGTATCGTGTGACCGTGGAACCTGGCAATTGGTAGCATGCAAGAGAACGAGTGGGCCTGCAGTAGGAAGACTTCCCGAGCGCTGGATCTGCGGGATCTTCGGTTGGAGGCAGACATAAAAAAAGCATCTTAAGTCTCGAAATCGCGCGATCTGAATGATTGCGATCGAGTTGGGTCGAATTGATCCGTCTATCAACCAAATATGTATTCCTCAACGTCTCTCCAAGTTGCCCTCAAGGTAGCCAACGAGGTCCTCAGACGGTTTCGGCTAAGGTCACAAGTGTCGAGCAGGCGTTACATTTAATCAACATGACTTCTGCTCACTCCCGGCCTGCTCAACAACGACTGCATCAGCAGCAGCGGGAACGGCAACGAATCACTTGATAGCAAAAAGCCGCAACACAGCCCCTCCCCCAACCCCGTCTACATCCTACGTGACGACAGAGGCAGCAGAACGGTCATTTCTCGAGGTCTATCTTGACTCGCTTTCAAGGCCAAATCGTTTCATCATTGGATCAACAGCTGCAGTTGATATGCATTGTCTGTGTGGCCCGTTCCATGCCAATTGTGCTTGGGCACGGTTAGATATCTCAGTGAATTCAACAAGCTGCGTACGATTTGACGCGTGCGACACCCCACTCGTCGGTATTCACTTCAAGGAAGATCCTGGATGTCCATCCCTTTTGATAGCACCGGTAACGTCTCTTCTGTGACTGGGTTTGTGGGAATCTGTGTCTTCATATGATCCAGGGGCCGTTGCTGTCTTCTTTTATGCATTCGGACAGTTAAAGTTGGTCGATATCCTCCCTCTGCATCCTGTCAGACTCTGCATTCTCACAATTCAACGTTATTGCCCGCGTCTGGAGTCTACTTCGTATTATCTTTGTGGAAATGGAAGACGTTGGGATCACTGAAGCAACCAACAACTTTGACGCAGACAATGGCACCGAATCCCGAAACAAATACTTCAGGATCGAGCGCTCTCGTGGCGGTGCCAAGCACCTTCACATTTAAGTGCATCTCGACCCCCATTCGACTCGGTTTGCTTGCTGCCTCCATGGTAGGAATCTTGCTGGACTTTCTTTCTCCAAACTCTCTGCCCTGAACCTATTGAATCTCCCATTCCATTCAAGCAAACAAGCAACTACTCATTCGTCAGGGTAATCCGCGCATCATGAGCTGCCCCATCAATTTCGGTCATATCGTTATCGGCGCAATCGGTGGCTTCATCCTGACGACAGCCATATTTGGCTTTGCGTTCTGGGTCGAACACTGCCGAAAACGTCGCCGAGAACCGGAGCCGGAGGAGCAATTCGCAGTCCAAGAGCAGTACACGGCACCTGAGCAGCACATGGCTTCGGTACCGCGCCTGCCAATGCTTCACTTCGATGGTCGTCCCATCGAAGTTGTAAAACCACAAACACAGACGAAATCGGAACGTCCCAGGACGAGCCGCTTCAGAGAGCTCTTGTGAACAGTGCGCGCTGCTAGCAGTGGTTCAATGCATCAAGCGGGTCTAGATCATTGATATCGCAGCGGCTAGGAGGGTCATACGCAGACACATAATTGGTTATGAAAATCGGATAGGTTTGAGGCTTCGGATAAAATGCCAGAACCGAATCGGATGCTATCCTGGCTCACCAATGAAGCGGCCTTTCAGCATCCGGTCGTGTTTTTCCAACAACGCACGCGCACACACACAACCGACCGAGCCCGCCTATTCGACAACGTGTCAATGCCCCGAGTCAATATCGACGAAGGGTTCTAATAATACATCAACTTGTCACATTGAATACGGAATACGTTTATGGCCGATGCTTGTTCCGCAGCCCATGAACGAATCGACTGGCTTCTGATTCAAATATTGGGCGACAAGTTGAAATGCTCAACGATTAATAAATATTTACGAAATTCTTAAGAAGATTTGCCATATTACCAGTGGCATGGAACAAGGGCCAACTTCCCTTAAACCGATCTACAAATCCTAATATCTGCGACGGAATGCTTCTTTCTTTGGTCACCCTGGTCTTCGTCGTCCCCAAACCATTCAACCCACACCGAAATCTACTCCGTAAGCGCGCTCGTCAAGTCTCGGGGATTCTTGGTGACATCGTGCCATCTCCCCTAGTTTGAACTTGGGGCATTTCTCATGCCTCGTGGTTAGTTAGCCACGTTGGTTAAATTGCCAACACACGAGTTACAAAATACAACTACGCAGTACGACCCAAGGTCTCCTTTAACACTTCCTATTATCTACCAATACTTAACTTCTCTGTGATTGTTTGACACCACGAATTGTCTTACGCTGAGGTTGCCCAGACTAATGCTAGAGGCTCTCTATTAGTTGCGTACACTGGATTCTGGCTTTCTTTGTCGCATACATAAAAGGTTTCTGATACTTCTTCCTTGCTGCCTGCATACATAAAAGTTTCAAGAGGTGGTCATGAATCTAACAATCCTGGGGTTTTTGTCGCATTCGCCATGGACCTCTCTGCCAACTCTACGCGTGCTATCATCGCCTTTGAACCACCAAAGCAAGGACAATGAAGTGCTGACTGCTGCTTGCGCGTCGTGGATTGCAGCTACAACCGCGGCCTGTAATCCCTTCAATAATCCTGATCATCCTTTCTCACTCGCAACATGTTAGTACTACCGACTCACCTCATTCCTTGAACATTGCATGATCCTACTCTTTCTTTCTTTTATCATTCGACCTGCCGCAGTGCTTCCTCTGACCATCACCTTCATGGATGGATATATTCTGACACTCCCCTTTCTAATCATCTCTGATCTGTTGTGCACAGCATCTCTTGCCGGCTTCATAGAACATCTCCTACCGCCCTGTCCGCTGTTTCTCTCACACATCATGGCATATCTGAGTCTAGGCGCCAGAGTCTGTATAGTGGTATTCACGGTTGTCGGTGTCTTTCTAGCCTCTCTTCTGTGGTTCTTCCTCTTCAAGCAAGATGGCGACAGGGATGCAGATAATGAGCGAGGCAACGAACCTGAGGGACTCAAGGACAAGGAACGGCGAGACTCCGTCATGACTGGAACTACAAGTACTTGCGGCGCCTCTGTTCGACTGGAACCAACGTACTCGCCGCCACCACGAATACAGTATACACGCGCTCGAATGCCTGAGATACACGAAGTGGGGAGGCACCATCGCGGTTATGTTCTCCACGAAGGAAACCCTGCTACGGGGACACCCCAGACCGCACAGATCGATAATCACTTGCCATGAAGGTTCTACTGATGACGTTCCGCTCTCCAAGAATGCGGGTGGGCGCAACTCTTGTGCTGCGGTCATGTATTCTGCGCATTAGGTGTGAATTGCGCCCTGCGACGTTCTCATCTTCAATCGAACTGCGCAAGCCGTTTTAACGTCTCAACAAATCTCTTTTATAGATCCTCTCAGTCGCATACCTTGTTCAAAACTCCGTATCGTCCCGACTTTCAAGGCTACGAGCCCTTGACATTCTCACACGCCTCATCCTAACTACCTATATGCCTCCTGAAACACTCGGGTTGATATCATTCCACTCACGGATCAAAGCGGCGGTATCCCAGATAATGAGTGAATCGATGGAACCCTGCAGGACGAGAACGTCGAATTCCAGGACCGATCGCTAACTTCTGCTGTTGCACTACTCCTACTATTATCACCGTTGCCTCCGAATCTACCTATCTTCGCTGTCTAATCTATGTCGGGGCCTTGAGGGTTAGGCAATCTCTCCAAAACTCTTCAGTTAGAGTAGCACGCGTCATCATGCTCAAAACTTGGTGTCTTCTGTTCGTTGAAGAGGTTTTTCTTTTCGGCTCTGTTTTTGTCTTGGTCTTGAGGAAGGCTATACGCGTATGGATTCTTTCCACTGCACAGAAGAATCGAGGAAATCGACTGCGCACGTGCATTGTTTCGGCTTTTTACGAATGGGTGCATATTCAGCTCAACATATCAGCTTCAATTTAGCAGCCTCAGATTTCCGTGTCGCAAATGCAGACAGTATTTGGTTTAGATGAATTTTCGATGAGTTTCTCAAAGCTGAATTTAGATACGGCGCCAAAGTCATTGTCATTCGAAAGGTGGATGATCTCATGTTCTCGCTGTGGAAGTTATGAGGCTTAGCGAGCTTGGCGCAGAACCAGACACTCGAAAGGGTCGGTAGAATGGCGTTCAGTTTCCCGTAACAGTTGTCGAATGAAATGTCTCGTTTCTTCCATTATACATCAGAAAGGATTCTCTCTATTCTTCGCTCCAGTCATCTTACTATGACTCATTCTCACTGTCATCTACATCAGGGTCATCTTCTCTCCTTCTCCTTGACTTGCTCCTTGATTATACCGATTACCTCTTACTAGACACGAGTTCATCCAACCTTCGCTTTGCCTCCACAGCTTTCCGATCATTCGGCCTTGACCCTATCCCGCCAAGGCGAGCAGTGAGACTAACAGGACTATCAGGCATCGCCTCAGTCTCTTGGAATAATTCCGCACAAAGGTCCAACACGCCCCGGAAATCCACGAGCACTATCATCGTCTTGGCGCCGCAAACGTCGACAAAGAAATTGGTTCCACGGAACATCACGCCCCATTCCTGTGAGTCGCCCGGCGGAATGCTGTGCATCGCGGCCGGCGCGGCTAGTCTCCGCGGCGTCACGGCATTGTCTTCCTGCGCGATGCCCGCGAACCCGCAGTAGCGGCATTCCAGGGCCAAGGGACCGCCGAAGGCACAGTTTTTGTGTGCCTTTTTGCCCTTGAAGCGCAGGGTCTATGATTTAGCATACATATAAGGATGTTCAGATCTAGACGGCGTTTGGTGAAAAGGGGCGAAACGGGCTTCTCTTGTTTCCTACCTTCTCTAGCTCGGCTTTCTGCCGGTCCTCCGCTTCGCAGATCTTCTCCGCGAGCGCCGGACGGTAGTCATCCCAAGACTTGTGCAGATCAAGCTGCTGGTGGAAAGTCGATAGGATGCGGAGCATAGAGCCCGCTTGGGAATCTTTGAATTCCCTTTCTAATTTCGCAGGCTTGAACGGTGCGCTGGATGGTTTCTTCGGCCTTGGTGGGCGCTGCGGTTTCGTCGGTTCTTGGGTCGGGTTTTTACTCTTTGCTTGGCGAGCCGGTTGTCGTCGAGTCGGCTGCTTTGTCGTCTTCTTGTCTCGATCTGCGAGAAAGATCTCACGGGTACGGCCGACGAGTCTGTCGTACCGCTCGTTCTCTTGCTCGTAGTAGATCTCACATTCCATCATGAAGTGGTCGAGACAATACGCCTGCAGACATGGAGGCGGCCATAAGCATGACGATAGATAGGTTTGTCTCGGCTGGGGTCTCGGTGCTTGATCATCGTCTCTATTGTCTTTCTCGGTAGCGTTCGGATCGATTGTGAGAGGCCTGGTTGCTATGGACATTTTCGTTGTGAGTGCTGGCGACTTCATTCCTCTCTTCGTAGATTGCGATATTTTGAATTACAGGCGTAGATTAATAGATGAAACCTTTGTGTGTCTTGTTTGCGTGCTTTTTGGCACATGATGCTGTTTGGGTACGTGAGACAAGCACTGCTTTCAGGAACATTTGGCTTGTGCAAACAAAGGAGGACATCACCCCCATGTCAAACTGCGAACATGTCTTCCTGGAGTCGTAGAATACAGAGTGGTCATTGTCATGACATCGCGTAGCTACCCTCCTAGAAGATTTGACAAACATTGCACGGCTTGCGGTCTTAAGAGCACTCTCCTGTTTGCACCGCTATTCTGATGGTCTTGTATCTCCATTCTATGAGGCTCCAGGCGTTCAGGGGGACTGCATTGCACAACCGCAAGATGTGAAAGCTGTTAGAACGTGTGATAATAGGGGTTTTCCCTGACTCGGCGATGCGAATATCGTAGAACTGAACAAAGCTCCAAGTCAATCAGGGATGCGCAATGAGAGTACGAATAGCTAATCAGGATAGACCCATCAATCATTCCTGGGCCTCCGAAAAAAGCTTAACTGCTTGAGAGATTGTTGCTTTAGATTCTAAACGTTTTTCCAAACAAAAGCCCCAACAATTCATTATCAAGTTCTTGGTCCGTGGGTAGGGATGGCATGAAAGGAGGTGAAGGACTGGATAGTTCTTGAGGATGGAAAAGGGGCTACCTCACACTTGCGCTTGACATGTAATACTGAATATCAAACCGTCGCCGACAAGAGTAGCGATTGTTTTACTGACTTTGATACTACTGAATCGCTTCAATCAAGTCCATCTAAACATCTTCGGCGGCGCCTAGCGCGGCTGAACTCTCATGACTGTCAGAGACTCCTCACCAAAGCACTTCTCCCACGGCTTCCGTCGGCCCTCTCAATATCGGTTACGTCTCGACCAGTTAGGAGTATGCCCCTGAAGTCTAGGGATATGCTGTGTGAGTCCTCGTCTACATCCGATGGTGCTCGTTCGTTGTACGAGCGAGGCTCGTCCGGCCAATCTCCGCGGTGTGGTACAGGTTGGGCTATGCGAAGGCAGGGTCGTGGAAGGTCTGAGAAAATGTGCTCGCTCTTTCGCGAGGTATGGTGTTGTTGTGGCTGCTGGTGCCGGAATGAGAAAAGTCATCTTGCTCAAGGAGAGGAGCAACTACGCTTGCTTGATTGCGGTTCAGATGGGATTGCGGATCAGGAGATTTCTCTCCTGGTAATCTCATCCCATGGCGTGTCCCTATCCCCCTTTTCCACCGTTTCCACGACCGTTTTACCAACCCGCTCATACGAGTGTTTCCCCTTGGATGTGTGTTCAAGGACGTACAAACCAACACCCTGCCTGCCTATCCCGGGCCTCAAACATCCCGAAAAACAACACAAGCCATTTTCCATAGCGTTTGACCAATAGGCAGAAGCACTCACGAATCACGTCTCCATGAGAATGGGGGACGCGCTTCAACCGCTGCCAATCAGCAGGTGCGGCCAAGACTGAGGCACCATTCCCCGCTCCCTCCCCCAGCCCTTTTGTTGCGCTGGGTGGGTTTGTGCCAAAACAAGTTTTTTCTATATTCAACGTTCACACCAGAGCAGGGGTTGGCGTGCGTGTGTGATAAACACACGATCAACAGGGGGTGCGCGAAAGGCACGCCGTGTGTTTAGTTTTGCGTTTTTTTGTTTGTGACCGAATTACTTCCCCGGTACTTGATATTATCAGCCCCTTAGAGATGCGTAACGGAGTCTCTGTGTATAGTTCTTGGGATGGGCGGTTAGGCAAGCGGTATACTTTTCAATTCGCAAGGTTGTCGTTCAGGAGAGAAAATGAGTTTCTCTCTCAGGCAATGAATGGTGCTTTGCGAGGGCATCGCTCAATATTGTATTTGCCCCTTTTCTCAAGGTTCTCAGCGGTTTCGTTGTGGTGAATATGAGATGAACCCGCCTGATAATGCTCTCTTGTCTGATAAGTATGAAGAGTACATGCTCTTGAATGTTCGTATGAAACCCACCGGGTCTTCGTCTTTTGGAAGTCAAGTTAACAAATTCGCAATCCAGCATTGTCAGAAGTACCGTGACAGGCGACGCGTTATTTCTGTCACCGCAGAAATGCGCTTCCGTGTTGTCTGGTGATTTCAGGGGCTACGTCAAACCCCTTCTGAGTGAATTTTCTCAGCTTGGACTGTTGGGAACACCACCTCCCACCAGAAAGCCCAAACGGGCCACAGGCATAGTCTTCGTCAGAATGTGTGCCCACCTAATTCTCACCAATCCGCTTTCGAAGGCACATACTAAGGAGCTGGTGCCGTCGTTCTAGCTGATCCAATACAGTAAGCTTGGAGGATTCATCACGACTTTCCACGGCATCCAACATCACATCACGTAGTTTCGCTGTGAGAAGTTGGCCAATCCCGCCCTGACGTGGCTGAACTGAACTGTCAGAGCCTTCAGCCAAGGACGGACGAACAACAGAAAGACACGTTTCCACAGGCTGTCCTATGAAGAGAAAGCGGTAATAGCGGACAGGGTAGTTCATTTGCGAACGCAGCGTCCCCCTTGTTGTGTGCCCGGCGGCGCTCTCGCTGATCCCGTCTGCGATGCAGGGCTATTGGAGGCGCAAAATAGAGAATCTGTGGTTTGTGCAGTGGGCGGCTAAACTTCCTCTTGCTTGCTGCCTCTTCTTGACTGGAGTTTCAGCTTAGGCTCCCTGTGACACTTGTAGTGGCTATCAAAGGAGGTAATTCAGGGTGATCTTCCATTGCATAGGACGGCTGCGGGGGTCGATGGTAGCAGTTTCTTTGGCCTGTATCTAGGTCCAGAGCTCTCAAGCATGGTGGTGTTTCCGGGTACGACGGCGTAACCTAGGTCCCTATCACCTGTTCAACAGGAGTCCGGGTGTTGCAAGGGGCTGCGTCAAAGGTACAGGCATGCCCGTCCTAGCCTGTCAGGATGCAGCAATGTTGTGTCTAGGAGGCAACCACAACTCTCGAATCTTCTCGTCAAACAGGAGCCGTATCCCTTGGTATGATTCAAGAAGACCTTCTACTATGCTCACGAACATTCAAGTAAGCCAGCGCCTTTGTTTTCGGTACTCCAGTAGTAGATGATCACTGACCAAGAACAATCACTGGCCCTGGACTTTGTGTAGGTAACGATACGATGGTGAGCTAAGGGTGTCTTACCCTAGTCGTGGTGTCTTGGTCCGAGATTGCTCAGCTCGAAGGTCGGCTGACGTTCATAGTTCGGAATATAATCTGAACGGGGGCTAAGTTAGGACTACCAGTCAGCTTGGAACTGCGCAAATAGGGAAAGCAAACGGATCATCTTCTCAACAAAGCTGTGACCCAACACCTCCTATTTTGCAGAGGCTCATAGTCCTAGGTAAATATCTCAGCAATAATCATCCTGCATGCATCGGCAATATCTACTATCAAGTACACAACCGTAACATGCTCCCGAGTCTGTACTGAACCACATGTGTACACGTATCGGAGACTCCACATACCTGTAAGTTGCAATTCTACCATGATATTGGTGGAAGAACATCCTCTGCTTCCTCTTCTGGCAGTAGGTATAGCGCTCCAAGTATCCTAGACCGACGCTTAGGACAAGCTGCCGGACGGATCTACAACATAGCCAGGATATCAGATTTCCAGGGGAAGGCTCACCTATACTTCTCTAGATACTTGCAAGCATCAAGTTTTCCACTATCAAAGCGGCGCGCTACGAGCCACCAAAACAAAGCAAATGAGAAAAGCTTCTTCTATCGAGTTGATTAAAGTCGTTTGCGGCAAGAGGCTATCGTTCGGTTTCTGAGCATGGCGACACGAATCCCGAGGCATCTACTAGGCCTACTCAACACCAACTGGACTCCGAAAGGGCTGCAGGGAAAAATGAATCATCAGGATAATAATGAGAAAAGTAAAACTATAGCCATCTTCGTTTTGTGGCGTGATGGTTAGGCTGTCGTGATTGGGTCCTGCAGTATGAATCTAGATCTCATGTTCATCGGCGTGTAGGCATATCTTCCCCGTGAGTGTTATGAGAAGCATCAGGTCAATGAGTAGTACTGGGCTCTTGATATAGTAATGGATTAGCAGGGGTCTCGCAAGGCTCAGTGCTCTGCCATAACTCCGTTCCCACCAACACCTATGCAAAGTGTCGCTAGGCTGTAGCCAGCGAGTGATGTTGAGAAAGTGTGCGGATTCATGTTGCATCAACGACAGTTGACGTCAACCATGCCAAAATACGCTCGTAACCCGAATCCGACCTACTCCGAATGCAATCAACCTGATGATGCGTGGTATCAATGCTACCGCTCTCCCCATTAACGCCAACCCTTCATAAGTAGAACTCAGCCCGTAACTGAGCATGCGACCACCACGAATGCCTCATCCCTTCCGCTTATTGTGAATCCGATCAGTACGGTGACCTTCATTTCATCCCAAGGTCCGTCTCTGAACTGTTCAGATCGGCGATTCTTGGTTCGTGGCCTTCACTCCGTGTCTGATCGAGTGAGGTATCGCCATTTCCCTTGAGCTTATCCATAGTTTGGCTACAACCTGGGTGATCGTCTCCCGGCAGGACAGCTGGGTCTATCGATGACCGAATGCAAGAGACCTTGTCCGTCAACTCAGAGTCCTAGCTGAGTGTGGTGTCGCCTTTTTCTTTTCGTTCATCTTGTAACATACGAATAAGTTTGTTGATAGTCCCGCCATCGCGAAGTCTCTCCACCTCCTGTACTGCAGCATTTTCATCCATGCCTTCAGCCGTGAATTCTCTTATTTTATCCCATATCACCTTCCGTCTCGAGTACCAAGTTCGACCGCGAGGCTCTGGCCGCCATCGCGAACCCCATGTGGCGTCTAGCTGTTCGATAGCTGGCTGGCCATCCATGCCTTCACGGTACTCTTTCCAGACCTCCTCCACGGTCGACAAGGTTCGATAGTCATATTGCGGAGGGACGGCTGTAGTTGGTGCTGAGGTGGAGACAGAAGATTTGGGGACAAGCTGGCGGCTAGGTGAGGCGGGCGGCACCCTTGGCGTGGTGCGCGTCGGTGTCCGGGTTGGCGGGCGCGGTGGCGGCGGCGGAATAGCAGTCTGCTGTGGAAGTGCCGGAGGCTGTGGTACGCCAGATCGCATGGGCTGCTCGCGCGAGGTCAAAGCCTAGCAGACACACAAAGCACAGTCAGTCGCAATGCCTACAGCGAAGAGAGTCATAGACGAACCGATGCAGCAGCTTGGTGAGACGCAATCATGCTACCCCTCAAGTCTTCTAGCTGTTGATTAATATGTTCATACTGGGCGTTGATATGCGCCACAAACTGCTGATGCTGGTTTTGAAGTTGAAGGATGGTCGCTATCAGTTGCTCGGGCGCTCGGGCATGCAGCTGCTCCTCGGTGACGAGGGCCGGGGCGGGTATCATTGTCGGAGATGGCCGGGAGAGCAACTGAGTGTGAGATGATGCAGGCGGCTCGATGTGAGTCGGATCGCCTGCGATCGGGATGGATCGCACATTGTAATTAGGAGCACGAATACCAGACCCGGTAGCTTGTCGTTTAGACGGTGTGGCGCTTGTCCCAGCAATATGCTGCAGATCGGACGTGGCCGATCGCTTGGGCGCGATCGTCCCTGTAAGAGCTGCAGGCCCGGGAGTCGTCGTACTGGTGGCGGCAGAGGGGCCAGGAGGAGCAACTGCAACACCCCCGCCAACGGCGGCGGCGGTGGTGGTCGGAACAGGAATGGAAGCCGTGGTCGAGGCGCCAACAGTGGAAGGCGGCGCAATGTTGCTCGTGACCTGGCTGGTCGAGGACAACTGAGGGAGCATCTCTTGCTATCTCAGGTTCTCCGCCTTATGAAATAGTCTGCTTTGGCTGCTCTCGACGCCGAGGATCCTATAGTAGGCCAGCTGGCTGCGTAAGCCGCGAGGAGGAGCAAGACTACAACGCACTGGAGCGCAGCACTGGGTGAGCTCCGAAGTGATGCTTGGAGTACCAGGAGTGAAGGGGTTCGATCGAGAGACCCCCAATCCCCACTCCGAAATTCTGTCCTTCTATGGGGTTTGCCAATATGCTAGCGTCGGAGTTGATATAGCGGAGGTGATGTGACGGAGGTAAGAAGCAACAGTCACAGTGACAATAATTATGTGAAAGAGTGTGACCAGATCGAGGGGATGACAAGCGCAGATGGATGAAGCCGGATGCGCAGACGTGGATGGATGATTACCAGCATGAACAGCGGACGAGGAGGAGAGAGAGAGGGAGAGGAAACAGCGAGAGCGCCGGTTGGTGGGAAAGAGGAGGAACGGGAGAGGGAGAGATGGGGTGATAGGTAGAGGCACACTCAGGTGCGACCGTGACCTGGAAGTCTAGCGACGATGCCTGGAGAGTGGTGAGCAGAATAAGTAAGAGCGCATGAGCGTGTGAACGGTGTAATCGTATATAAGCATGAGAGCACAAGAACAGAGCAGAAGGGATGGAAGCGCTGCAGATGGGACTGTGGACGAGGTAGGTAGGCAGGCAGTTGAGTCGGAGCGGAAGTGGTGAGTGAGCGGATTCCTCGAGCGTCGCAGGGCCGAAAAGCCAGTGGGCAAGCTGGAAAGTCGGAGGGTAAAAGGCGAAAGTTAGGTGGCAGGTGGGGGAGCAGAAACCTTAATACGTACTGTATTTAT
Source organism: Xylariaceae sp. X3-2 (assembly GCA_028637685.1). Taxonomy (NCBI): domain Eukaryota; kingdom Fungi; phylum Ascomycota; class Sordariomycetes; order Xylariales; family Xylariaceae; species Xylariaceae sp. X3-2. The sequence goes on from JAJFDI010000146.1 coordinate 26,806, forward strand.
TCCCTTTTTTTCCCTTTGCTATGCGTGCCTGCCTGGCCTGCCTACCTTTTTCCCCTTCCGACGGCAGGTGAGTCTCACGACCGATCTCCCACCGAGCCTGCCGGCCTGCGACCTCCGGCGACAAGTACAGTACTATGAATCTGCTTCCTCGACCCGGGCCCGACTACAGCGCGACAATGTGTGCACAGGAGAGCAATCGAAAAAGGAACCGCATAGTCGCTATGACATGAGGTGTGAAAGTAAAGTAAGCTTACCAGGATGCTATTGTCGGAGACAAGTCCAGAGCCGAGTGCGACGACAACAATGTCGAAGAAGGGTCGGCAGGATTGAAGGGCTACCTATAAGAAGGCTGGTCGGTAGGTGTTCCGTATGAAGGAACAAGGCAGGTATGCGGGACTGATTTGGACGTGCCCTGATTCTGCCGCATATGGGGGTGGGGAACCTAAGGTCGACGACAGGTAAGCATGTGGTAGACAGCTAGAGCTGCGCGCTTGACTGTGGGTTGTGTCTCCGGACATCTACCAAGAAGGATGCAATCCGTGGACAGGTATGTGACGAAGGAGAATAAGTCAGGTATGTAAGTAGTTGCTGCTGGTAGCGTGGGAATGTACAGAATAGAGGAGAGAGAGGTGGTGCAGACAATGAATGAGGTGAGGTGGACAGAAGAGACAGGATGATTGTGAGACTGTGAGACTGGACGGGAAGGGGAAGGGGAACGGGGAGAGAGAGAAAGAGGAGAGGATAAGCAGGACGGTGACCGTAAGCGTTTCGTTTCGTTCGACGGTTTCCTCGAAAAAAGAACAACACAAACAAGCAAGCGCAGCGAATCCAGCTTCAACGACGGACAAGCTACCAGCTCCGCGACTCCACCACGACTTACAGCTATGGGATACGGAACACAGATAGAGATACAGATACAGATACAGACACAGATACCTACCTAGCAGTAGTAGTAACTGTACTGCACAAGCAGGACTAGGTGTCCTAAATGCTGTGCGAAGATGCCGCGCAAAGGCTACAGGGATGGATGCATGTCGATAGCGTCAACATTCAGGGGGGTGCGTTGTCATGGTGGTTGTTAGATGTCGTGTCTTTGTGTCTTTTCGCGCCCTGTCCTTTGCAACGGTACGCGCCTGGCAAATGGTTCACGGCAACAACAATGCTCTCAGGGTATGGAGCAGGGCCAGAAGAAGTACGGGTATTCCGCAGGTAGGTAGGTATGTAACTGTCTCCCTCCCCGTCAGTACGGATCAGACGCTCACTCGCTCAGACACAATCCAAGTAGTAATGTGAGTGGTAACCGAGGTGTGACCAACGGTAGCGAATTACGCAATGCCGCCAGGACGACACGTTGCTGACATGACAAGCATACCTAGTAAGATGCAATGCAATACCTACTGCGTACATGTAATCCGTGCTGGTGATAGGGAGAATCTGTCAGCGTCGACGCGAACCTATGCCCGCCAGCATGGGGCTCAGACGATGAGTTCAAGAGAGAGAGAAAGAGAGAGATGAATAGAATAACGAGGTCGAGATAGATAGGTAGTGCGTGCTGTGAGTGTCGAGAGTGTCTTGTCTGTGAGAGAGAAGGTCGAGCTATGAGTCTGCATGCATGTTTGCTGGCTAGGGAAATTGGCGTGAGTCCTCGACGTCACTGACTTGTCCGTTCCCACAAAGATTCAATGCAGAGACAGCGGACTAGTATCGCTGCCGGACCGTGAATATCGCGTCGAGAAGGGTCTAAAACTATTATTTGTCCATTGTTCCGACCAAGTCGAATGCAGGTAGTGTCGTGGACAGAATAGGTTTGTGTATTTATTCGTGGTAGTGAGAGAGACAGAGAGAGAATCACTGAGTGAATGATGTAGGTACCGTCATCTATTTCGTACAGAAGAGCAGAGGTACGGAATGAGTACCATTGCAGCAGGTACAATCCGTCATAGATCAGAGATTCCTCCCAGCTCCTTCCTGCCCTGATAGTACCCCACACCATCGTCGAACTTACCCCGAGGATCACGTGACGCAGAGACCCGTCTAATAGCGTCAGAGCTTGGGCGTAGGGCCGGCAAGCTAAGCTCAGGCACTAAGAATACTCCCCTAGTACAAGTACGGAGCACGGGCTGCCTGCTTCTGCTCGATCAACCCTTCACACATCACATTTCGTCGACACTTCATAGGGCCTGACGGATTCGGTACAAGCCCAGGTCTGTCAGTCTTCCCAATCTGGTAGCGTACAGCAAAATGCAGGGTCGTGCAGTTCACATGTACGGATTATGCGTACGTACATGTCTCCCACCACCTCCTTGCCTCCTCTGCTACCTCCATCGTCACCTGGAGATAGGTACGAAGCGAAGTACTTGCGAGGTATTCCGTACGTGGTTCAGGTATGTTAAGGTATGAAGTAGGAGGCATGAGGTATTCCAAACCGCCTCCTTTTCCCCGCTGCATGCACAAGAAACATTGTGTTGACCATCCATCCAGTCTGGGTCCAGCGTCGAGTCGCACGCATCCGCAGCACTCGGGACTATGAACTCCAGCGGTTACAATACATCCCCATACGCGCCCTTGGTAGCAGCAGATAGCAGCTTGCTAGGTATTACCATTTGCCGTGCCACAGATAAAGTGTCCGTAATCCGTCTGCCCAGGTCGTACGGAATGCTTCGTATATCTAATCGCACCAAGTACGAGATACTTCCAGGCCATGTAGGAGGCAAGTATCGGTTATCGGCACTCCGGAGGGCTTCTTGTCCTCCAACATGTTTGAAGAGCGTTCTCAGCACGCACTCATGGGCCTTGCACTCGTGTTTGCCATGAAGAAGAAAGTGAAGTCTTCGACTAATAACTCATACATAGGTGGTTTGTATAGAGGTTTGTATAGACATATGCACCTCAGGCAAACCCGTGCTGAAGCCGGGCATGGACATCTGCAATGGACCGTACTATTCCGCCGATTCACCACGTCGTCAATGGCGATCTCCGTAAGTACCTGTCTTTCCTCTTCTAGACGCTCAGTCGTCCGCAGACGCCGCCGGTTCATAGCGTAAAGTAATCCATACGAAGTAGACATGGAGGCTAGCCCTCGCTCTAGAATCATACCTACACTAGATAGCAGGCACCCCACCGAGGTAACCGGACGTTAGTAAAATAAATCATCATCGTTATCATCCCCATGCAAACCCGCAACCTATTGTTCCATCCCGTGGGTCGTCGCCGCCAGTAAGCTAGGTACTTCAGACCGGAGGTAGGCAATATACGATCCGAGTTCTGCCGTTTAACCTGGTACACACACTCGATTTTCCATGGGAATTTCGTAGAGTTCGTCTTGGAAGGTATTAGGACTTTTGCGCAGATATATAAGATCTTAGGGAAGACGGGTGATAATCCCGTCGGCAGCTCCACGGAAGCAATCGCGGGTTGCCAGCCGCCGTAGCGCCGCCAGACCGAAGCGGGCCGGCGATCAACAAGTCGCGAATCGCTCTCCAACTGATAATAACTGATATGAATCTGCACTCCGTCGAGTTCGCGCCCTTATTAGGCTATTCTTGGGTCCGATCAAGCTCCGGTCAAGAGAAGAAGAGCTGCTAAGGTGAATCCGTATCAACTCGTGGGTTTGACTAGGAGCCGACGATCTGTTTTTCTCAACTGCCAGCTTCATCTCATCCCCCCGAACGGAAATCAAGACTAATAGATTATTCTCTTTTCTTTTCTTTTCTTTTTTTCCCTTCTTCCCGTTTTCTCCGATAATCACTGCATTTCCACGCATACGCGAACTGCCATCCATCATGGCGGCCGCAGCAGTCAACCCGTCGGCGATACTGGGCCCGGCGAAGAGAGTTAACCAACTCAGACTGTCAACAGCAGGCAACATCCCATTCGCCACATCGCCTGCCACACAGAGATTAATATCGAGCTGGAGACAGCACTCTCGCGGTAAGTCGTCTGGCAAACAGAGTTGTTTACTTTCTTATTCCCATATTACCTCGTACTCTACTCCTCGTGTTCCCCTTGTTGTCTGTTTCCAACTCTTCACCGCCGACTGAAGAAGTCTTGCCTGAGGTACTCGATACCTAGACCTGCCGGGTAGGCAGACTTCAGGAGGTACATGCCGTTTTAAAGCCACATAAGTTTCACTCTCCCCTCGATTCCGGGATCGGCGCATCTGGAGATGTATAATGGGAGTGCCCGATTCAGAGAGGGAGCTTAAGCAGGCGTCTCACAGGCCGGGTTCGGCTCGATGGATCCTGCCCCGCCTCGCGACGGTCACCAATGCCTGACCCGTCACGGTCATGACACCACGTTGGTAATCCGTCAGGCCGAGCGTGTCGCGACTACCGTCTTAACAGGTATTCCACCTCCTGATAGGCAGGTATATATCGATTAAGACCGTATAATACCTGCCTATCACGCCCGCGGAAGCGAGGAAGCGAGGGCCTGTGCGTCGTGACTCGTGGGCTGTGACACTGGCAGATGCAGTTGTCAGTCCCGTCTGACTCCAGGGCTTCCCCGTCGGGGCCAAGAAAAAGACCCCATCATACCACGCCTTGCCCAGACCACCTGCCCCTCATCCCACTCCGTACCACTACCTACTACCAATACCTCCACTACCTATGACCTCCCACTACGACCACTACTACCTAATACTACATTCTTCTTTACCTACTGTTGATATACCCATCCTTACTGTCGTCACTGTATTCTCATATCTCTAGAGAAGAGAAGCCTGGTTTCTTTATTCACTAGTCATTCTCACAACATCGTACTCGTCTGGCGACTGCTACGGCCTACTCCGTGAAGAATTCTTTTTCTGACCGCGCCCCGCCTAGGCCCCATATCTACGACCAACAAGTCGTCATCTCCTGTCCCGCCGTCTCACCTTTCTGGGCGACACTTTCATACTACTCCAGCCATGCCTCGTCTCAACATTAACAACATCAACCCCCACGTGGTTGAGGCCAAGTATGCCGTCCGTGGCGAGTTGGCCGTCAAGTCTGAGGAGTACCGCGCGAGACTGCGGAAGGGCGACACATCCCTGCCTTTCTCCGAGGTCATCAGCGCCAACATCGGTAACCCCCAGCAGCTAGACCAGAAGCCTATCACCTTCTTCCGCCAAGTTCTCAGTATCCTCGAGTATCCCCAGTTGCTGGATAACGAGGATGTCCTGCTGAACAGTCTCGGCTACAAGCCCGACGTATTGGAGCGCGCCAAGTTCCTGTTGAAGCAGGTCGGTGGTGTCGGTGCCTACAGCGCCAGCGCTGGTGTCCCAGCTATCAAGGAGAGCATTGCCAAGTTCCTCGAAAGTACGTCTCCTAATCCCCCACAGACTGAGTACTTTTGGAACACACGCTTACGATTTAACACTCTATCTTCGTAGGACGCGATGGCTTCCCTGGTGACCCATCGCACATCTACTTGTCTGGTGGAGCTTCGGCTGGTGTCAACACCCTCCTGCACATCCTTTGCGCTTCACCTTCGTCCGGCATTCTGGTTCCTATTCCCCAGTACCCTCTCTACACCGCTTCGCTCTCTGTCCTCAATGCCACATGCGTTCCGTATTACCTTGACGAAGCTGCTCAGTGGGGCACTTCGCTTGAGACGATCAAGGAGGCTTACACCAAGGCCAAGGAGAACGGCACCGACGTCCGTGCCATTGTCATTATTAACCCCGGTAACCCGACCGGTGCCTCCCTCTCCGAAGCCGACATCAAGTCGGTCTTGCAGTTTGCGGCTCAGGAGAAGCTCGTTGTTCTCGCCGACGAAGTCTACCAGACCAATGTTTTCATTGGCAAGTTCCACAGCTTCCGTCAGGTCCTCCTGAACCTCCAAAAGGAGAACCCCGGTCAGTATGACGGCGTCGAGCTCGCTTCTCTTCACTCCATCTCCAAGGGTATGGTAGGTGAGTGCGGACACCGTGGTGGCTACTTCGACCTCATTGGCTTCGACAAGGAAGTCGAGGAGCAGATCTACAAGTTCGTTTCCATTACTCTTTGCGCCCCCGTCATCGGCCAGTGCTTGGTCGAACTTATGGTGAACCCGCCTCAGCCCGGCGAGCCCTCTTACCCCCTGTACGAAAAAGAGTACAACGGCATCTTCGAGGGTCTCAAGAAGCGTGCTACCGCCCTCTACGAGGCTTTCAAGGACATGGAGGGCGTTGAGTGCGGCGAGCCCCAGGGCAGCATGTACCTCTTCCCTACCATCCACGTCCCCGCCAAGGCTGCCGAAGCTGCCCGCGCCGAGGGCCGCACCCCCGACGAGTTTTACTGCATGCGTCTCCTCGAGGCCACCGGTGTCTGCGTCGTCCCCGGTAGCGGCTTCGGCCAAAAGGAGGGCACCCTTCACCTTCGCACCACCTTCCTTGCCCCTGGAACCGAATGGGTCGGTTCTATCAAGAAATTCCACCAGGAATTCATGGACAAGTACCGATAATCGGCTTGCTCTCCCCCCTTTTCCCGGTGTTAGGTTAGCAACATCATTGCTTCTGACGCGCGTTCTCTCTATCTCTCTCGGAACGGGCGTTCGTGTTGTATTTGTACAGTAGGAGGAAAATAAGTTCGTCGGTGTTTTTCGGCATGGCTATAAAGATAAAGATACCTAGCAAGGCATAGGCATTCAAGAGCACAGTTTTCTACGCTTTTCGATAAAAAGAGATTCAGTCTAGCATTTGGGGATTTTCTTTTGCTGTTTTCGCGCGCGTCTCCCCAACACCCCCGGTTTCTAGAATCAGAGACGGTGGAATTGCATACACTATAGATGAGAAGAGTGGCGATGACGTAGTGACTAATAGAGTAGAGGAAAACACATCTCCCATCTGAGTACCTACATACCTTGTCTGAGTGCGCTTCTTGCTTCGAGAAATTATCGAAGTGGTGGTTGAAGTGGTGGTTGAACCGGATAGGAGTCGAACACATTTACACCATCGGAACACGTGATCGAGATGAGTTCTCACATGTCAGCGACCGAGACACCGATTTCACGTGGTCGGGACAACTATTAGGTAAGAGTCATTGCGGTTTTTGATCTTTTTTGTTATTTTCTTCTTCATGGGTTGCTTGTACGCGCACAACTAACTAAGCCAGTGCTCGCAACTCACATTAAGATGCATTACAAGTAGAGCCCATTTTGCCTGGGCCATGTAGTAGTAGTAAGTGTTGACTCCATCAGCGACTGAGCTGGTTGAAACACTGCCATATGCCTGCCTGCTTGCCTGCCTGCTCATCTATCTATCTATTTATGCTCTCTCGCTACCACGTAGCCGGACGGCCTGGCCATACTTCTGGAGCTTCGTGATCAGCTGATCGCCCTGCTTGACGACATCCTGATATTGCTTATTCTTATCATCCGGACGATTGGTTTCAATGACACCCTTGCCCGTTACACGGTCAATGGTGCAAGGAATACGGCCACCCGCAATGAATTTGGCGAGATCACTATCAGGACGTGGTTAGTCATACGGTCTGGAAATTGGTAGAACTGGGGATTAACATACCGGTCCAAAAAGTCTACTGTGACGCCAAAGTCGTTGGCCATGCTCTCCAGTCCGACTACACGGTAACTCTGGAGGAGCTGCTGGTAAGCGCGCAGTCTCATCTCGCGGATGAACCATCCCCGGTGCTCAAACAGATACCGATCTTGTGTCAGGAATGACTCCTCGACGAGAGCAAGCGCTTGGAAGAACAGCTTGTAGTGTCCATTGTATAGACTGTTAACAAGCTGAGCAAGGGGAGAGAAGTCAATGGCCAACTCATCCTCTGGCTGGTCCATGCCTGTACCCAAAGTCGTCAAGTTGACGGCAGTGGTAGCTTTGGTCGCAGCATGAGGTGTAGTGGAGTCCTTCACATCACGCATCTCAGCATCCTCGGCTCCAGGGCCAGCAGAGATGGCGCCAGACAGTGCCATCATTCTATCGTCTCCATCGGCTCCTAGAATAGCCTTAATCTCGGGCGCGTCAACGACCTTGCTCTTGAAGTCAACCCGTTTAAGCGAGACAGAGCCTGCGAGGACGGAGTAAACAACGAGGTTCGAGTAGGTACATAATTCGTAGCTGGTAAAGGTCGAAAGGGAATCGAGGAGAAGGGGGGCGGCGATGTTATAGGATCGGACGGTTAAGAGGTGGAGGCCTTCATAGGCCTTTAGACGGTTGCGGCGGTCCCAGTCGCCTCCGCTCTCAACAAGCGTCTTCGCTTTCGTGATATACTTCTTGACGAGAGCGCGATCGCCGTAGAACAGACCCATCCGAATGATGGCAAGAACAATGTCAATTTTGGTTCCTAGAATGCCATTCTTATCCAGGACATCCTCGTAGGCTGATATGGCTTTGTCCTGTATTACGAGGATACATAATCAGCACATAGGAACGAATCGAGAATGGGCTAGCTTACCTTGTCACCAATCTTGGCGAAGAACTCGGCGCGCTTCCCCCGGGCAGCCATGATCTCGGTATCACCAGCCTTCTCGACGGCCTCGTCCTCCTCCTTCTGAATATCTTCCAACTCCTTGTCATTGTCGGCCTTGAGCGTCTGGTACACCTGCTCATCCCAGGGAAGCTTCGCGCCCGAGGCAGGATTACTGCCAGGTACTACCATGCCAGCGGCAGCACTTAGCTTGCGACTGGGCGGCCTCTGGTGTGCGGCTGCGGCCGATGTGGTCTCTCCGGTGGAATTCAAGATGCCCTCGGTGGGGTGGGCGAGGTACTTGTAGAGAGGGGCCATCTTGTGCTCACTGATGGCATCCTGCAAGCTCTTGATGGCAACTTCCTGTGTGGGCCGGGCGGCATACGGATTTGTGAGGGTAAAGACATGCTGCGACAATGGCAGCAATGGCCATTTTGCGTACTGCGGATCGGCACCCATCTTCGTGATCGGATAGAGCTTACGGGACCAGATGTGGACGTCTAGCGGGGATACGTAGAGGATTCAGGCCTATTGCGATGTATCGTGACTTCAAGGGCGTGACCGAAGTGAAAAGAGTACTCCGGGTTGATACTGGATTCAAACTGGTGAGTGCTGAGTGATAAGTGGTGGTAATGATGGTGGTTTGCAGAGTTGAAGTCCAGAGCCACGACGAAGCAATTGGGTACGTTCTTGCAGCTGCAGGCATCGAGGCGCACGTAACCAGTCAGAGCCGCTGGTTACTACCTATCTGGGTTAGATCTATAGCTAGGCACCTTGCGGGGCAGTGAAATATACTACTCGAAAGAGTTAGTAGTGCATATTTTACGTATCTACACTACGTAATGCAGTAAGTTTAGGTGAGGGACTGGCCAGAACTAAAGAAGGTTCGGACTGAAAAGGTCAGGTACGAAACACAACAGCGTCAGTACGTATTCCGTCTTCCGGGCTGCGGGCTGCTCTTTCCATTCCTGATCTGATTCCGTATGGCTCGGATTGCAACTTGAAGCCGTCCATTCATCATTCTTCATCCTTCATTCCTCAACAACCAACGCTAAGAACAAACGCGAACACTCACGCTTTCTCTACACTACTCCGGTCGAACAAGAATTGCTTTCCATCACTGGTCAACTGGATTTCCTGGCATCAATTCCTCTCGCGTCAAAGTCTTAACTTCGCTCTGCATCTCCCAAAATGTCTAGCGACCGGGATGAAGAAGATATGCCCCAGCCGTTCGATGCGAAGAGGCTCGAGCCGGCGAAGAGGCGTAGACTCAATGAATCACCGATGAAAAGCCATAGGAGTCGTGACGACGATGATGAAGGTCGAGCTCTCTCTTCCATCGACGAACTCCCTCAGCCCTTCGACGCGAAGAAGCTTGAACCTGCGAAGAAGCGCCAACGCTCTGCATCACCATCCGACGCGCCACGAAAGCTCAAGCGTCCTGGCCAGCGAGCCCGTATATCCAATAATGAAGCCGCCGCTATTCGTCAGCGACACGAGCAACGTGAGCGAGAGCAAGCACATGCGACGACTTCGACCACCAGTCTAGAGCCGAGAGGTATCAACGATATAGTGCGTGAGCACTACAATGCCGTGCCGGAACGGGGTCGGGATTGGCGGAAGACGGGTAGTCGGATCAAGGGCCTGCGCGTTTTCAACAATTGGGTCAAGAGCACGCTTATCCAGAAGTTTTCCCCTGATGAGGACCACACCCCTGGCGCCCAGCAACAAGGCCGTGATATGGCAGGCACACGTGGCCAGGAGCTCATAGTCCTAGATATCGGCTGTGGCAAGGGCGGTGATCTAGGAAAGTGGCAGCAGGCACCACAAAAGGTGCAGCTATACGTTGGTTTAGATCCCGCCGATGTTTCCATTGAGCAAGCGAAGGATCGATATCGAAGCATGGGCAGCCAGGGCGGCAGAGGTGGCCGTGGCGGAAGAGGAGGCTACAGAGGAGGTCGTCCGCAACGCTTGTTTGACGCCCGCTTCTTTGTCAAAGACTGTTATGGATCATCTATCGGTGATGTCGATATCGTGCACCAGGTCGGATTCGACCCTTCGCCGATGGGCCGCAGCGGCTTCGACATCGTGAGCATGATGTTCTGTATGCACTACGCTTTCGAAAGCGAAGAGAAGGCACGGATGATGCTACAGAACGTATCCAGTGCGCTCAAGAAGGGTGGGCGATTTATTGGTTGTATACCCAACTCAGATGTCATCAGCGAGAAAGTCATCAAATTCAACGAACGGATCTCCAAGATCAATAACGGCACAGCCGAAGAAGGCGAACAGCCATCGGGAGATAAAGAAGAGGGCGAGGCGGAAGAGACGGCCGAATGGGGCAACGATTTATATCGAGTGCGTTTTCCTGGCAAAACCCCAGAAGACGGCATCTTCCGTCCGCCCTTCGGCTGGAAGTACAGCTTCTTCCTTGACGAGGCTGTCGAGGAAGTTCCAGAGTATGTGGTGCCCTGGGAAGCGTTTCGAGCCATTGCCGAAGATTACAACCTGGAGATGCAATATCATCAGAGTTTCAAGGAGATCTGGGAGTCGGAGAAGGATGACCACATCCTAGGCCCTTTGAGTGAACGTATGGGCGTTCGTGGGAAAGGCAGAGGTCCACTCCTAGTTTCGGATGAGGAAATGGAGGTGGCCAACTTTTACGTCGCCTTTTGCTTCTACAAAGTATAGACGTTACTATATCTAGCGTTGGTAGGTATTCCTACAGGTACGTGAGCAGCGAGCAGCGAGCGCAAGTTGAGAACTTCCATCCTACGATGCTATGTATGCCTGAACCTCCAGTGTGGATGTGGTTCATGAGTCCTACTAATATCTTACCTGCTTCTCACGCCGTTATTACTACTTTACAACCGGAGGTATGCTCATCATGGAGCAACCCCTCGCGATGATGATCAGATAATACGAGCTTACAGTTATCTGGGCCGGCTGCCGGACTGGCTTGAAATCATCATCAAGTTTCATCAGGAGGTGATGCTATGCTATGTTCCAGACTCAGTCAAGGTGGCTAATTTGGGCCAATCCAGTAGTGCCTCGTGGCAGCAATACACATGTTAGATCTGTCATGAATAGACATATGAGCACGAACAGCTCAGCAATAGAGATATGACCCTCATCGCAATGTCGTGACTATCGTTGACTGGCATATGGAAGCCACCACCAACTTCCATTTGGCCTTCTTTGGTTTCAGACGCCCTTGAAAGTCAGGGTGCAGAGCTGTTAGGAAAATCTCCTGCAAGTATGGTGCCTTTTGGCTTGATGATGAAGCGGACCCCTGTGGACTCTGCAGGGAGGTTGTTGACCTGCTCTGGCTGTCCAAGACATGAACCGCAACTCAGGTGATCGCAACAGCGCAGCTGCCAACGGGTATGGAAGATCCACCACCTGGGAAGCAGTAAAAGATCATGTTGACGCGTGGACTGCGAATTATATGAAATAGCCCTCTGACAGTCACTCTTCGTACCATGCAGCCTGCCCACCACAGCTCATAGCCAAATGTCTTTGTATACCGAAAACCCTTCCGTGAACGGCGCCAGCGTTGACAAGTAATATACTACCCGACGAAGTACATGTGTAAAATACGCAGCACAAATCTGGCCCGGGGAGTGACAAGATTCGGAATGAAGCAGTGCTTTCTGTTGGACAGCAACGGGGACACAGAAGAAAGCCACGGGTCACACTCCAGCACGTCTCGAATGATTCGTCCACTCCTCGCAGGGTCGGGCCTTTGACGCACGAGTTACAGATAGAAAGACTGTACCACAAGCTGCTACAGCGGATGCAGAGGGAAAATCTCAGTAGCCCTACCGACTCACGACCGACCCGCCAACAGGTGCTTCTTGGATGAGAAGGCACATCATGTTCAACATGAGGCGTCGGGCTCTCGGATATCTGGCAGGCCGTATGGGACTCGATGAGAACGACTGGGTGGCAGAGCTCATTACCACCTGATTACATGCATATCTACGAAGCAGTATGTAGCATGCCTATCATACACGTATCGTAGTCTGTGGTCGATACGCATTCTGGTACGCTGCGGTTCCATGGCACCATGCAGGGGGCGCCACTCTTGTTGATCGGATTTCGTACAGATACGCACAGCCTATCTGCTGCCGACTTCGATGCCGTCGATCATGCTCCCAGATATTCCACACATATGGTGCGATGAGATTCGTCCTCCCCTCTTCGTCGCTTCATTACGACGCACATAGATTCGATGAAAACGCACCAGTGACACTGCGTATTCCGTACACAAAGGGACATCGCAGATGACGCAAGCAGGTGTTACTTATCATCGTAGCAATCTACGGGGACGCGTTGAGTCGTTCTTGGTATGCACTTACGTGGTATCGTCTCCAGAGTGTAGTCCATCGTGAGGAGCGCTGATATGGGGACGACCAGTAGAGCATTTGGAGATGGATGTGAGTGGAACTCGCAGTCGAGATGCACTGCTATAACTGATCATGCCCTTCAAGGGGGATTGGCGTTGTGATGCTGGTGAGCATTCCGGTCGACTATTCGTAGCAGTTGTCCAATGCATAGGTTGCCTCGTAAACGTACCTCTTTGGATGGGTAGTACTGGACAACCTGTCCAGTCACGAAGCCCCAAAGGAACTTCCCTTTCACAATGCAATATGTATAGTGTGGTACTGGCATCCATTCGAAGACTCTCGACACGCATATTGCTCCACGGTTGGATGCGATAGTCACGTCGCTCTACAGGCACTCCGCTGCTACACAAGACGCTTTGGGAAGCCAGCCAGCCAACAGAAACGCACTCGTTGATTGGCAGTCACGCCACCACGAGGACTCAGGCAACGGTCTATCTAGATCTTAGCGATGGCCCCCTTGGACAGCATCGGCTGATCTGTTTAGTAATCTGCCTTGAACAGGGGAACCCGTGTATGTGGAAGTAGCACAGCTTACGCAGGGCGTGCCTTGCCCGAGCGGGATCTACTTCACACCTCGGTCAGCGACGTCGCCGACTCCTTGTCGGAGCGAGGCTCAGGTCAATGTTATGAGGAGCACAACCGGCGCGAGACAGATGGAAAGTGTTGATTCTCAACATAGGGGCTTAGCCCTTGAGTATGTCGTACTGTGAGGCAAAGTGCTCCGCGTACGTTATTGTCACCTTGAAAAGATAGGGGTTCGATTCTCAAGAAACTCAAGATCGCTCTTCTGAGGTCCTATTCGAGCCGTAATCTTGGTTCTTAAGAGTTAAGATGCTGCTGAGCCCAGATGGTGTCGTGAAGGTTCTTCTCCTTCTTCGTCTCGCATCCCTGCTATCTACATTTATACCGATCACCAACCTATTTACTTACCATGATGACAAAATGGTATAGAGCGAACGAGTCTTCAGCTGCGTCTCAGTCGCAGCCAGAGACAACTCGTTCGTGGATCGAAACTCGCCTAGCAGGCTTAGAATGCGTACTCGCCAGTGGCAAGATGGTTTGCTTCGTTCCCGATGACAGCCTCCGGACACGGATCTGATTATCCACGAAAACCAAGCCCAGGGAAGGAGACAAGATTTACGTCCAGTCCGGGCAGATCTACTTTTATTGCCCATCGCGAGACGGCATCGGTCCTTTTGATAGGGATGTTCCTGCTGCCAGAGTTTCTGACCATGCACTGAATGTTGGATGGCATTGATATTATCTATTAATAGGAACGCGATATGTGTCCGTGTCGATTACCTGAATTATCATGTCCCTTGGAATACGGCAGTATTCTCGATTTATAGCCCAATGACTGGCATGAATCATAACGTCGTTATGCATCTACCGACTCTACCAGGTCTGTTGCGCATTCAGACATGTAGCCGACCGTGGTATATGCTCTTCCTATGCTATTATATCTTGGACGGACCCGCAGTCGTTATCAAGGAAACCAGAGAGGCATATGAGAGAAATGAGTTCCCAGATCCGACCACCTCCTATTATCGTCCTCTCGCTTCCATAGGGTTGATTTGTTCTGATATGAACCCGTTCCAGTGAGACATAGAGGGGGGCGAGAATCTACCCGATATGGATTCAAGTGAGAGTAGCTAACATGGCCCTCACTAATTTCGGCGGTGGACCTGATGCAAAAGAACGATTTAGTTGAAGGAGTCCACACGAACTCAGTAAGGGGACCCGCGATGAAGAGCGACAAAACAGCCCCCAGCTTCACTTGCGGTGCTTGGGCACACTAATGGACATCCTACCTTTCTTGTCCTTCTCGATGCGCACCCCGCGCCGGGGCTCCTCGACTCTCTCAATCACCTCCTCGTACATGACGAGCTCGCCCGTGGGGAAACGCTCAGCGCGTATGAGTTCAGCACCTCTACTACGACTACGATGTAGGCGATGATGATGGCGATGGTGATCGGTGCGTCTGTCGGCCAGGTGCGTCACAGGCCCGACCAGGGCGGGGTCTTCGCGTAGGCCCGCCTCGACGACTAGGTTATTCCGCGAAGCAAGGCAGCTACAGCTAGCAGAGGGCCCGACCATCGCATTGTATGCCGAATAGCCTTGACTCGATGCAGCATCGACAACCATTGGCTCCTTTACAATTTCGATTGAGGGTACTACAGGCGCTCGAACCAGGGTACGTGGTGCCTGTGCCGGGATGGTGTACACCTCTTGCTTGCGTTCTTCCACTCCTGCACTTGAAATTGATTGGGCCGCGGTCAGTTCGGCATCGGCTTTCTTGTAGTCGCAGCTGAGCTTCAGCAGTTCGTCGATGTTGCCCTGCCCTAACGCCTTATAGATGATGACAATCTTTCCCTGCAACACATGTCAATATCAGATTCAGCAGCATGTGTCAATACAGACAAGTGTAAGGCGAGATATTTCGCGATGCAACCTACATCTACTGAATAATTATAATCAAGATCGGCAATCGCTCTGAAGGAGACGAGATGAATGGGTATCTTGGTCCTCCCTTTCTTTGGCTGTTCGCTCCTTGCGGTGATCGAAGTGCCCCCTGTGTCACTGTGGTTGCTGCTGCTACTGCTGCCGCTGCCGCTGCCACTACTGGTATTGCTGCTGCTGGACGAGACAGGGGAAGATCGCGAACTGCTGTGGCGGGAACGACTGTGATATCTTCGGGTTCGGCCTGTTCGTGACGCGCCCCGATCACTAGGTTTCTCGACCTTCACTATCTCTCTTTCCAAGACACGCTCGGGATAGGCACGCAAATCATCATCCTCGTACCGATATGGGTCGGCAACCCTGATCTCTTCGTAGTCGTTCTCTGCGTAGATCCTCGGCGGAGGCAAAGCACGGGAGCGGGGAAGGGGAATGGCCTGGTATGAATCTAAATGGGATTCCCTGCGGCGAGTGGCTGTCGGATAGTCATCTCGGTCATAATAGCGTTGTGCAGGCGGCCTGTCGAAGCTATCGATGGATGATTGGGGCCGTAGATATTCGTTTGAGCGAGGGAGAGGCGACGCATTATGATACTCGCGATCCTGTATCGTCTCCAGGTATGTTCGTCTTTCCGGCTCAGGGGGAGGAGTTCGACGCTGCGGTGATTCCTCGTAGTATCTCATATCATGAGAGTAACGATCCTCCCAGGGACGCGGAACTCGTCGCTCCACGTACCGTTCATCCAGGTTGGCGTCACGAAACCGTTCACGAGAAACACTGAAAGGGTCGCCACGAGTGTAATAGCGGTCGCGTTCTTCGAAACGGCCCCTTTCGTAAGCTAGGCGCTCTTGGTCCCATCGTTCACCGTAGGCCACATCGTCTTCGTCGGACATGTGACCGGCCATTTCAATTCGATAGCTCGTCCGAAGCCACGGAGTATACGCAACCAAATGGGAAAACAGAAAAGTATCGTCTCAAAATTCGCACATAAGAAGGAGAAGAGTCTGAGCCAAGACAGCAGCCAGATTTACCAAGCGAAAGTGACTGTCTCTACCTGCCTGTCGGTCGGTTCTAGACAATGGAGCAGGCGAGCGATGACGACAGGGAGACAGGGGTGAAAAGACGAGTGTGCAGATCTCAGATGGCTGGGGGCTTGGCTCAAGTATATGTACTCGCCCTCTTTTGGAGATCTGCTCAGGGGAGAAAGCCTCAAGTGGTGCAGCCTGGAGTCGTATCATGCAGAACACTCAGCACCGAATGATCGGCCACAAGGTCGAAATGACCATCTATTGGACCAGATGACCCAAGCATGCCTGCTCGACTGACCACCACTACGATCTCTCAGCAAGGAGCAGCTACTATACAGTACCAGGGCACGAGTGCGATATGAAGGCGAACACATCTTCGCTGGCTCGAGTTAAGCAGTCATGCTGCTCTGCTTGATTATCGTCTGCACGATCCAGAGCGTTACTGCGCTCATAACAGAGCAATTGGAGATCGAAAGGGGCCTAAGTGGTTGGTCTACTCCGTAGGTCATCGAAGGTATCTCCGGAGTAGACTGCCATCGAGACCTGGCATCATGTGGTGCACTGCTTGGAGGAATCTCATGCTGGGCCGATACCAGGTCTACCTCGAGGGTACCATTGCGGATCTTTGGGCAGCGTTTGGGTTTTCAAGCAGATTCGCCTCCAGAGCTCGTCTAAAGATGGCGAGCCGGACGACCCTGCTGCCTGCCACTGACAGTACATCAATAGATGCCAGACTTGGTGATAGGCTCGTCTAGGTCGTGGGCCGGTAACGATTATACCGGCAAAAGAACGCGCTCGCTCTGACGACTTATTTAGTCATCCATCCAGCGCAGCAAGCGTGGGGCCCCTGTGGCGTCCCCGTGGCACATGTGCGGTACGCAGCACGGAAACGGCTTAGTGCATTTTGCAGGCGCCAACCGAGTCGTGCCACGCCCCACTGTAGGCCTCTGCCCTGGCCCTCTCGAGCTTCGCCAGCGCACCCGCTGAGCCCAGGCGCGTCCGACCTGTCGTTGCTTCCCTCCAGCGAATCGCCGAGAACCACAGCAACCGTTTATCTGTTATCCGTGCCACGCCCTTGCTTGCTGCGCACCCTCCTTTTCGACTGGAGCAACCTTCGGTCTGTTGCAGCCGCTCGTCACCTGCAAGACCTACGAGTATTGATAAACGGTGACATATTTACGTCTACTCGTAACTGGTGGCCTATCTTCGACCTACTACGAGATCTTTATTCGTACATAGTAGACGGCACGGCGCGAGAAGCGCGTTCCTGCTGACAAAGGAAAAGAAAGATATACGAGTAAGAAGGTTGGAGGCATCGCCTTAAGGGCGGCTTTGCAGCCCAGGTCCGAGCTTCTTGCTTGGCTATTGGTACCAAAACGCTGGGGAATCTGGTGTCATCGAACGTGAGACTGAGGTATCTAGGTATTGTACTTTGAGCGGCGCGCTTTTGAGCATTCTGATTCGACTGTGGACTGCACGGACCTGGGCTGCAAAGCCGCCCCGAAGGAGATTCATTATTACGTCACGTGCTCAAGCTTGCGATGCGGATCTGAGGTACGAATTCGTGGAGTCTGTCAACTGTCCACCTCTTACGCACTCCTAGATGTCAAGACCTGCTTGGCAGACGATTGCTCGTACTGCCATGGTGCTTCGGCCATTTGAATACGAGATGTAAAGGGTAAGCTAACTGGGCGCCCCAGATTTCGGTGCACCACAAACCATTATCGGTGCACTACCCCCAGGGCGGGCAATCAATCCACTAAATCCACTCAAACTCCCGGTGTAAGTGGGTTGACTAGGCTCCACGAATCCGTGCTGTGAGATTGATCAACTAAAGCATGTGTGTAGTTGATTGACGTTCAGTGTACATACGTAGACTTTCTAAGGACAGTACGGAATTTTACAACTATAGAACACGCGATTCCCCTGCGATATCTGAATGTGTTTCGCACAGCCAATTAGCCACATCTTTTTCCTTCGTTTGACTACTATGGGGTCCACCGTTGGAAACCCCCCTCGCTACGCTCAGGGGGCCCGGAAAACTTGGGACACTTCTTAAAAAACCGGAAAATCTGGGACACTTCTACTCGTGCGAACTATCTGATTGAAATGCTTAATCTGTACAACTAATTACGTTCTACCTCTTCGTAATGCGACGAGTGGACTGCTGGGAATATCGGAGTCGTCGTTAAGACGAATCTCCACATCGTCGTCGTTCTCGTCGCTACTACTACGACCGTCATTCTCACTATCCACCGACATATTCTCCGACGAATAACGTGGCGAAGCGAGGTGTCGCAAATGATCTGGAGGTTCCCGGAGGTATGTAAGAGGCTTGTCGACGTACTTTAGCCACGGAGGTAGCGTTTGAGGCGTCGTATCAATGAAGAACATCGGCGGGTCGCGACGTTTTGTGATGGTATCGTCGGCCCATAGTGGATGGTTTTTCCCGCAAGGAATGAACCCATCTATGCCTTTGACTTCACGTAACCAGTCCTTCATATGAGGATATTCCGTCTTATAGTGTAATCTCCATTCCTCACGCCACGCCTTCTCCTGTGCGCGTTCCTGGGCTCTGAAAGCACGAATCTGTTGATTACGTCGTTTCTCAGCCTCGCGTGCTTGTTCTTCGGCCTGTCTCTCACGCAGTTCGCCAGCGGTCAAACTGTCAAATCTCCAGCCATCGGGCTTATAAAAACGACGCCTAGTCTTGTTTCTGTATGCCTCTTTGTGATCGGTAGCTCGACGTACGTGCTCGTCGTTCACTTGTTTCAACACGATTGCTTGGTCAGGAGTGGCACAGACTTCTCGTAAGGCGATTCGCGTCGGCGACGAAAGTAAAGGATTAGTCGTGTTGATATGTCGATCGTATATGTATTCAGCTGCTTGTTTTGCTCGGCTGAACTCATCGGGGAGCGGTAGAAAGGACGGCACCTTGGGTCGCAAGGAGTTCGTTAATCGGTTTCGTAGTGGCACAAGTACTTTATCGGGATCGTGTGGCCAACAACCTGCTTTCTCAAACGCACTCATCAAATTATGAGTTGTGAACCCAGCATTGTATATGACATCCAGATTCCGTACAAAATCAGTACGAGAGAAGGTCACCTCTCCACATCGCAGATGTCCTTGCAGTACCTGTTGATGTTTTGCCTTCATTGCACGAAAGATGACAAGATCTAAAGGTTGCAACAAATGAGTGGAGTGGGGAGGCATAAACAACAACATGATGTTGTATTGCAAACAGTACTCGCCAGCCTCAATGCTAATATGACCTGTGAAGTTGTCAATGGTGAGTACCCTCCAAATAGGGTTGCGATGTAGGTATTTCATCATGCCACCCTCCTGTGATGGTGTACTCCTTCTTCCATCAGGAGTGACACCACATTCATCCACTCCAAACCACTCTTGCAATGAAAGGCGTTCGCCTGTCTCAGGATTTTTTTCACACTCAAATGTGGACGAACGCATGAACGAAAACTTGTTGAAGTGCTTCAAATAGTCAATCTGTATAGCTTTCGTCGAAAACCCGTTTTTAGAGCGCGTAAAACGAGTATCTTCATCCAAGTCTAGACAGGCCCATGAAACCGACGGCCAGGTCTTAAATATCATATAAGGGGGGATACAACGTCCCATTGCAGACCCCCCTGCAATACAAGTGCTTGTTTCGCGATTATTAAAGTCGGCGACACGAATGGGGATATCTTCTTCCATCGCCATGACAACCACTTCTGTATTCCCTGACAGACATCCCAATCGGATTCCCGTTTCATCGACATTCCAATCATCTGCCTGCTGAACATTCAGGTCCAGAATAGTGCTATGTCGCAGTGCAAAGTACGCCTCCACGCAGCTAATCTGTTCTTCTAATGACAATCTGTCCTTGTCAATGGATATAGTGCGGGTAACTCGGAGTTCAGGTCTGTCTTTCCAGATCTGTGTCATCGTCGTACTGCTAATGGGCTTCGCAGGGGGTACTCGTCTCGATCGGAGCTCGTTAATTGCAATTCGTACCAGGAGTTTGTTGACGGGAAAGAAACCTTTATTCATAAAGGTGACGTATGTAGTGAGAGCGCGATCCTCCGAGTCAGTCAACGATGAGGGTCTGCCTCTTCTTGTCGCCGACCTTGCATTGGGTTTTCCTTCTCTTAATGCGACAAGTTCACGCGAAATGGTGGACTTCGATACCCCATAACGCGCGGCCAGGTCTCGTAGTACGGATAACGCTCTTGCTTGTCGCGCAGTGGTATGTATAGGTTGTAGTGGTTGACGGCGCGTTCTGGCAGCATTTTTCGTTCGCAAGGCCCATTCGGCAGCCCGTTCACCTTTGGTAGGCCTATGTACGTCAGTTGATGTCATCGTGTTGCGTTGGTCGTTTAGGTAAGTTGTGGCAGGAGGTAACACCTATTGATGGAAAGCGCGATTTTTCAATTAGTAGAAGTGTCCCAGATTTTCCGGTTTTTTAAGAAGTGTCCCAAGTTTTCCAGGCTCCCTGAGCGTAGCGAGGGGGGTTTCCAACAGTGGACCCCCTAGTAGGCGCTTCTAATGGTCGAAATATAGGGTCCCCCTCTTCAATGAAGTGTGAACGAATCCACGAGCGTAACACCTGCCAGACCTTGATGCTCTTCGCATCTAGAGCGCTTCGGATTGGAGACACCATTCGTCCTGACGCAGAGAATAGTCCTTCGCACTCTGCAGACATCGGCTACACTGTTAGGAAGTCAAGTGCCATGCGCGACAGTCGCGGATACACAAATCGTTTCGCATGCCAGGAATCGTGAGGATCGACAACTGTACTGTCTGTCTTCTGGCTCAAAACTAGACACCCACTGCTGATATTCATTAATAGAATTCAGATACGAGGCTGTATTCCGTGTTGGTTGACTTCGAGCTTGGGAAAGAAACTCCTCGAATGGGTTAGGCATTACTTTCTGACGTTTTGTGGATGGTTCAGGGGGTGCATCGTCTGCGGATGTCAATTCCTCAATATTGAGAGGAGAATAAGTGGTTGTCTACACCTGCTCAACTAAACGTTGAGCTCTCACGATTCTGTCGGGCTCGCCGCTCCAATGTCTATGAAACCATGCCCACCTATACGCAGGGTGCAGGGCCAGACCGGTGAACCAGATCGGGGTGTCGCTCAACTTGTCATAATAGTACTCCAGTTTTGATAACGCTAATCGGATGTTCATCTTAATGCAGACTGTATCGGGATATCCCTCAACTGACGTTTGAAAGTGTTGCAACTTGGTAAGGAGGAATTCGAAGCCATTTACGACGTCCCACGTATTTTCATACGAGCCCTCCCAGCTTCCTTTATGTCTGAATGCAGAGTTGTCGTCGTCTCGAAAGGGTAGGAAGAAGGGGAAAGGTCGGAAGTAGCTGGTTATGGTGGCCGGTTATAGGGTTTTATCTTTTCCCAGCAGGATTTCTTTCTCCCGGCTCCGGCAGGTTTCTCCCCTCGTGGTTTCCCTGCCGGCCCTTGTCTGGCTGGAATCAGGGCCGGGCTCGACGCATGTTCTGTCCCCATTTTTGTTTTCTTTCATATGTCAGTAGGAACGCCAGCTTCTCGCGCTGTGCCGTCTACAAGGATCGATTATCGGTCGTAGGTAGACGGGGCTCCGCCCCGCATAGCCATTAGACGTAAATATATCATCATCATCATTATGTCTGCGCGGCCGATACATCCCATCGCCTTCTAAAATTTTAATAGTAGCGTCGTAGAAGCTCAATATCTCCGTAAATAGCTCGATGACCTCCCAGTCCTCTGTGGATGATGATGATGATGATATATTAACGTCTGGTGGCTATGCGGGGCGAAGCCCCGCCTACCTACGACCGATAATCGATCCTTGTAGACGGCACGGCGCGAAAGCCGGCGTTCCTGCTGACAAAGGAAATAAAACAAACAAACAAACTAAGTGAAAAACAAGAAGCCGGAGGCGACGGGCATGCCCGTCGCCATCAATCCTGAGGCACTACAGCACGCAGGCTACCCCTCCTCCTGCCGTCTCGCCGCCAAACCATGCCAGAAGCTCTTGAACCTGGTACCACCTTCCGGCCCCAGGAGAGCATCCATATCCTCGCCAGGCTTCAGCCCACTCTGTTCCACTTTGGCCTGTGTGTGATGGAGAACAACACCAGAGAGTGATACAAGCATCAACCTTATGGTATATTCTGGATAGAATAAACTAGCTAAGGAAAGAAAAGGAAAAGAAAGAAAGAAGAGAAGAGCGGGAGAGAACCGCTGGTTAAATACACAAGGTGAGAACGCCAGAGTATCCCAGAAACGCCCAGCCGGTTCCGCATGCTTCCACCTGATTCCATCGGCATTTGTCAGCTTGGTAGGCATTGGTCAACATTTGTAAGCAGCGGCCGGATTCCGCGAGGTTCCGCAGAGTTCCAGCGGCTTCCAGCGGCTTCTGCCGGTTTCCACAACTGTCCGGTACCTTCCGGAGCCTTCCACAACCTTCCAGCACATTCTACCAACTTCCGCCACCTGCCATGGCGGTACGTACTCACGACCGCATCCCAAGACGTGGACGGGACAACACGGTAAACGAATGGGTCCGTGCGCTTGTCCTGTCACAATCCCCCCTCTGTGGAAAGACTCGTCCCGAGTCTTTGCTCAAGTTCTGCCGTGAAACCGTCGTCGGATTCGGTTCCTCAGTCCAACGTGCACCGGTTTGTCGTCGTCAGCGTGAGGCTCGTCGAGTTCGTCATTCACAGCAGCGGCCAACCAGGCATCAAGTCGCTTAGGAGGACCAGGTTCCTCAGGATGGGCGTCGTGATATGCCTTCAACTTCAGAGGCGCGTTCTTGAAGTTGCTAGCCAGATACCACTGCTCGTCAGGGTCCCATCCTTTCCACTGCACCCTGTAGTACAGCTTGCCGTACCGCAACCGTGAAGCCAAGATGTCTTCAACCTCAAACTCTTCTTCACCCAGTGCGTCATCAACCACCTCGCCAGCCGGTCGCTCGTAGTCTTGACCTGGAAGAGGGTTATTGGGGTACTTCCGTAGTCGGTCAGCGTGAAACCAGCGAGAGCCATGCCACGAGGCAGGGAGGTCAATGCGGAACGTGTTAGAATTATCAGGTCGGACGTCGATGATCTTGTGAGGCTTCCGTGTCATAGGGTAGTCGAGCTTGTCGCTTGGCCGGTGAGTCTGGTCACCCTTCTTCCGTAGGATGTAGACAAGGTCGCCAACACTGAAGTCGGGATCTCGACGGTGCTTGTTGGCTTGTGCGGTCATACGGTCCTGCGCAGCTCGAATCTGCTGTCTCGCCACGTTAACGTATTCGCGAACCCGTTGTGCAAACGCCTGAGCCTCTGTTCGGTCAAGGTGTTCCTTGATGGGAAAAGAAGACACCTTCTTTGTACGTGCCTCCCAGTCGAACACCATACGCATAGGCCTGCCAGTCAGGACCTCGTGCGGCGACAGACCTCCAAGGGACTCGTGAGGGAGCGAGGCCTGTACTGCATCAAGTGCTGGGAGGGCGCGAGACCAGTCATCCTGAAACTCACTGATGAAGGGGCGCAGCCGTTGATCCATCCACTGGTGCATGACTTCAACCTGACCAACCGTTTGATGGTGGCTAGCTGAGGAGAAGTCCAGTTTGACACCATGAATCTTGGAGAGTTCATCCGTAAAGTTAGCAATGAACTGAGGGCCTTGGTCGCTGATGATGGTTTTCGGCCACCCATAAATTCTGTATGGGCCACGGTAGAACATCTCAGCTGCTTCCTTCGCTGTGACAGTGTCTTTGCACGGCGTTGTCCACGAGAGCTTCGTCAATCGGTCGATAACACAGAAGGTCATATTGTAGCCGTCCTTGTCGGGAGGAAAGCTCTTGAAATCCATGACGAGATGCTGCCAAGGGTGGTCAGGAACCGGCAGCGGGGTGAGCTTTCCAGGCGTCTTGTCGCGGGGTGCTTTCGCGGCACGGCATGGGCAGTTGGCAACATAGCGTTCGACGTCGCTATGCAGGCCAGGCCACCAGTACCGTGACCCAACCAGCTGCCAGGTCTTGCCTCTGCCAGGGTGAGCCGTTGTGAGGCGAGCATGGACTTCCTCAATGATCTTTGTACAGAGGTGCTCAGCATCTGGTACCACGAGCTTGCCCTGTCGGAGCAGTAAGCCATCCTGGATCGCAAAGTCGTCATCATTGTCCTTAGCGGCTTTTGCGCGGTATCCATCCAGCGAAGTGTCGGTTTGGTTAGCCAGGAGAACCGCATCTGTCAACAGAACGCCTGACAGTTCAGGGAGCGGTAGGTTGTCTAGAGCTGCAATAGCCGCAGGGTCATCAGCAGCGGAAACCACTGGCTTAAACAAGGCCATGGTGCGCTGCTCATCTCGTTTCTTCTTCTGTGACTTCAGGTCATCGCTTGGCCGGGAGAGTATGTCCGCAATAGTGTTCTTGGAGCCATGATGATGATGATGATATATTAACGTCTGGTGGCTATGCGGGGCGAAGCCCCGCCTACCTACGACCGATAATCGATCCTTGTAGACGGCACCGCGCGGAAGCCGGCGTTCCTGCTGACAAAGGAAATAAAACAGAACAAAACAAACTAAATGAAAAACAAAGTAAGCCAGAGGCGACGGGCATGCCCGCCGCCAATCAATCCCGAGGCACTACAGCGCGCCGGCTACCCCTCCTCCTGCCGTCTCGCCGCCAAACCATGCCAGAAGCTCTTGAACCTGGTACCACCTTCCGGCCCCAGGAGAGCGTCCATATCCTCGCCAGGCTTCAGCCCACTCCATTCTACCTTGGCATGTGTGTAGGGGCACACGCGCCAGTGCCCCTGCTCAACCATCTCCCCGCATGCACACACTTTGATCGACCCCGGCACATGGCCAAAGCGGGTGTGGTACGCGGCAAAGTTCCCGTGCCCTGACCGCTCAGACAGCAGCCGGTGCAAAGTCCTTCTGGGCAGCCAGAGCTCGTCTGGTAGTCTGCCCACCTTGAGTCCCAGTCCCTTGTACGAGTCCGGCTGGTGTTGTGCCCACCAGTCCGTGAAAAGGGCTTTGGCTTGGGCTCTGGCTTCCCTGCGGACAGTGGTCAGCGTGGGAAGCCAGGGCTCAGAGAGAGGCGGCTGCGGGTGCTGGGACAGGAGGCCAGCAAGCCTGTCTGCCTCCTCATTGCCCGCGATGCCGACGTGTCCTGGGGACCAGTGCAGAGACACCCTGTGGCGCCCTATACGCTCCGCGTGGTGTCGAAACTCCAGAAAGCGAGCCTGCGAATTGTCAGAGGCCCGGCCGAGAAGCTGTTGAAGGACAGCCGTATTGTCTAAGCAGAAGATAACCCTGCCTCTGTCGCCAATGACAGCCAGGTTATCTGCAGCAAACCGAGCAGCTTCTGCGACTCCGGCCGCTTCAGCGTCAAATACCTGTCCGTCGGGCACATAGCCGTTAGCAGAATGCACATTGCGGTCATCGCAGAAGGCTGCAAAGCCCCAGGCCGTTGACTTATCTATGGACCCGTCCGAGTAGAGGACGATGTCGTCAGGCGAGAGGCCGGACATGAGAGCCCTGTGAGCCTTGAGGCCCTCTCCTTTGCGTGACACTGGCGAGATCTTGTGAGGTGGGACGCGGTCCAGAAGGGCCGGCCGTGGGCAAGGTCTCGTGAGCAGGGCAGCTGTTCTTGGAGCCAGGCCGGTAGGTGATGACAAAATTGTAGTGTGAGATCAGTTTGGCCCAGTTTGCCTGTTGCAAGTTGAGTACCTTCTTGGTGGAGAAGTACTCAAGCGCAGCATGATCAGTGAGGATGGTGAAGGGCCGTTGCTTCTGCAAACCAATCAATTCCGTGCGCCAGTTCTGAAGACCCTTGATGACGGCGAGAAGTTCCTTGTCGTGAATGCCGTAGTTCAGCTCCGCGCCCTGTAAGGTCTCAGAGAAGAAGGCAACTGGATGCCATGGTTCATCAGGGCTAGAACGCTGCGACAGTACACCTGCAGCCACTCCGTCAGAGGCATCAGTCTCCATGAGAGTCTCATCATGGAAGGAGAAGTGTCGGAGAACAGGAGAGCTGGTGAGGGCCTTCTTCAGGTTGTCGAATGCCGCTTGACATTCGGGTGTCCATTCAAGAGTCGAACCAGTGTGAGTCAAACCATTGAGGGGTTTCGCAATGCGGCCGTAATCTTTGATGAAGCGCCGGTAGAAATTGCAGAACCCAAGAAAGGAGCGCACACCACGAAGCTTAGCTTTGCCGTTTTCAACTGGAGGCTCCCACCACTGAACAATCTCAGCCTTGACAGGGTCCACCTCAATGCCTTCAGTGCTGACGATGAAACCCAGGAACTTGGTCTTGGTGACATAGAACTCGCATTTCTTCAAGTCAGCCTGCAAACCAGCTTCGCGAAGTCGTGCAAGCACCTTGTTGACATGTTCCTCGTGTTCCTTCTTGTTGTCAGAGTAGATTAGGATGTCATCAATGTAGGCTGTGCAGAAGACATCCAAGTACCCGCGGAGAGTGTCGTTTATGAAACGCTGAAAGGTGGATGGGCCATTAGTCAAACCGAAGGGGAGAACCTTGAACTGGTACGCGCCGTATCTCGTGCGGAAGGCCGTGAGCTTCTCGTCGCCTTCAGCCATACGGATGCGGTGGACTGCTTGTCGGATGTCGATCTTGGTGAGGACTTTTGCTTGAGACAGCCGTGTCATGGTTTCGTCAATCAGAGGCAACGGGTAACCGTCTTTCTGTGTCATAGAGTTCAGCTTGCGGTAGTCAACACAGAGACGTAGAGAGCCGTCGCCCTTGCGAGCAAACAGAACAGGAGCGGCCCACGGTGCAGTAGTAGGCTCAATGAAATCCTTGGTGAGGTTCTCATAGATGTACTTGCGGCACGTCTCAGCTTCCTCCAGTGACATCTTGTACAACGGACTGTATCTCAGAGATTCTGGATCCCCGTCAATCACCAGGTGGTGGTCAACACCAGGTCGGTGTGGGGGGAGAGCGTCAGAAGCGGCTTTGATAAAGACGTCGAGGTACTCGTGGTGCTGCGGCGGTACGAGCTTCAACGCAGCTTCCCTGAGTTCCTTCTCGTCAAGGGAGAGGGCAGAATCCTTCTTGATCCCAATGTACTTGTCGAGCTCCCAGATGGAGGTCACGCCACACAGTTGAGTGTCCCGCTGCTGAATCTCTTTCAGAAATCCAGCTGCACCAATCGTGCTCACTTGAACAGGCGATTCATCGGCTTCCTCAATGCTGTGCAAGGCTCGGTTCATCTGAGCATGCTCCTGTCGAATGTCGGTGCTGGGCATGCGCTGGGGTGGCCATGGCAGAATGGTGATAGGCCTCGCAATGCCAGTGCTTGTTGTAGGAGGAGCTGGTCGTTCGAGCTGGGTGATGCGCTGCTGGATAGCGGCCAGCTTGGCTCGGTGTGCTTGTCGAGTCTTGTCCTCCCGTTCCATGGCGGCATCGCGTCGGCGTACATCTTTCTGGAACTTTGGGCTGCTGAATAGGTTGCCTGCTTCGTCCATGGGTATATCGCGAGTGTGATACTCGGGTACCCAGTCAGAAGGAAACAACAGCCGTCGTCGTCGCGAGTCAACCAGAGCGTCGTGATGCTCAAGATATTTCTTGCCGATAATGATGTCGTTCTTCATGTCAAGCACCAGGAGAGGAGCACTGCGGACGGTGCGGCCTTGGATGCGGACATTGAGTCTCAGAGCCTTGTTGATTGTCTGGGTGGCTCGTCCATCATATCCGGCAACACGGGCAGGCTCAAATCCAGTAATCACTTCTGGGTTCAGGTACTTGATCACTTTCGCAGCAAAGGAAGAACTGATGAGGAGGTATGCATCTGCTCCTGTATCAGCTAAGGCTTGTACGGTTAAAGAAAGTCCATTGTTAACTATCGTGCAATCTATCAGAAGGGGCTTTCCGCCAAGTAGGCCCTTGAGAAGGTCAAATGGAAGCTTTCCACACTCATCAATACCTAAAGCCGATACCACAGGTAGCTCAGGAGAGGAGACTAGTTGTCCTGAGCTGCATCTTTTAACTCCTCCTCGACAGACTCATCATGGGTCATTCTGGCCACGGTAGCCTGAAGACGGGTGTTGCGCAGCGAATCGTACTCGGCCTTGTACGGGCAGTCGCGAGACATATGCTGCTTCTCGTGACAGATGAAGCACTGGCCTTTGGCGGCGAGCAGCTTCAACTGTTCAGTGTTTGGGCGCGCGAAGAGAGTGTGTCCGTCACGAGCATTGCCGTAAGTGCGTATGCCGTGATGCTCACCACCGCTAATCGTTGGGGTGGACCACGGGGTAGCACCAAGTGAGGTTCTGGGTGGGAACGAGCGAGCTGGTCGGGAGGTCGTGAAAGGTCGACGGGAAACGGTAGACGGGGTAACAGGAGCTCGTTTCTCGCGCTCATTCCGGGTGCTGATAAAGTTCTTCTGTTGCCAGTAGTCGAACTTCTGTGCCATGTCGCAGTACTGCTCAAAACTGGTGGCTGCATCATTGACTTCACGAACCAGATTGACGTTCAGGCGACTGGGGAGCTTGTCGTGCATGTCACGCTTGAAGTCGTTGGGGTTGATGCGAGCCTGACTGGCCCATCGAGCAAACTGTATCTTGAACTCAGTGAAGGTTTCTGAGTTGGCCATGGTGAGGTCGAGGTACTTGACGCGTGCTGTCTCGTACTCGTTCGGGTCATGATACTGCGAGTATAGGTGGTTCAAGACAGCGTCGCAGGTGCGCAGCATAGGCTCACAGCCGGGATCAGCATAAACAAAAGAGATGAGGGCCTCAGAAGCAGAGCCACTCATACGGCTGAGGATGTAGGCAATCTTGTCTTCCTCACTGTCAAAGTGGTCCGCGTTCTTGGCAAGCTTGGCTTTGAGAAGCAGATACCACTGTTTGAACTTGACTTCAGGCTTGTCGGCAGTCGGTCGGTCGTTAGTGAATGTAGGAGGGTCGGCTGCCTTGGCACTGCGTTTTGGAACAGGAACAGGCACGGGCTTTGGGTCAGTAGCGAACTGGGGCGGCGGGATGTCGAACGTTACTCGGGGACCGGGCAGGCTAGACGAGGAAACAGAAGATGCAGGCGACTGCTGGGCTTCCTTGGGAAGGGCAGAAGCAGTCTCGGTGCTAGCCATGATCTGTTGATGGGTCAGGCGAAGAACATCTTCTTCCAAGTCGCGTTTCTCATCAGTGAGGGCGTCAAAGGCTTCCTCAAGGTGTTGGAGCTCTTCAACCTTGGCGGACTGTTCGGCGAGCTGTTTGGTGAGATCTTCTGCATCTTTACCGAACTTATGAACCCAGGTAATGAAGGTGTCAGCATTCTCCGTAGCTTGAGTGAGAAGGGTGTTGACATCCAGAAGCACTGCGTGAGCAGCAGCAACGGAGAGCTCTCGGGTGCGGATTTCTTCAAACATGGCGTCGGGGTTCTTTTTGGCGAGTTCCAAGAACTGTTCACGGGTAATGCTGGTGCCTTTCTTGAAATCAGGGAAGGCGGCGGCGCCCTTGTTGGTGCGAGGGGAAAAGGGAAGAACGAGGTTCTTGTTCTCGTCAAGGTAGAGAAGGTGTCGACGCTTCAGGCGAGTAAAGACTTCATCCTGGAGCTGAACCTTGTCGAGAATAGCTTCTCCCTTCTGGTAGTTCGCGGGAGCGAGATGGTGTGATGGAGAATGATGATGATGATATATTAACGTCTGGTGGCTATGCGGGGCGGAGCCCCGCCTACCTACGACCGATAATCGATCCTTGTAGACGGCACGGCGCGAAAGCCGGCGTTCCTGCTGACAAAGGAAATAAAACAAACAAACAAACAAACTAGGTGAAAAACAAAAAGCCGGAGGCGACGGGCATGCCCGTCGCCATCAATCCTGAGGCACTACAGCACGCAGGCTACCCCTCCTCCTGCCGTCTCGCCGCCAAACCATGCCAGAAGCTCTTGAACCTGGTACCACCTTCCGGCCCCAGGAGAGTATCCATATCCTCATCAGGCTTCAGCCCACTCCGTTCCACCTTGGCCTGTGTGTAGGGGCACACGCGCCAGTGCCCTTGCTCAACCATTTCGCCACATGCACACACTTTGATCGACCCTGGCACATGGCCAAAGCGGGTGTGGTATGCGGCAAAGTTCCCGTGTCCTGACCGCTCAGACAGCAGCCGGTGCAAAGTTCTTCTGGGCAGCCAGAGCTCGTCTGGCCTTCTGCCCACCTTGAGTCCCAGCCCCTTGTACGAGTCCGGCTGGTGTTGTGCCCACCAGTCCGTGAAAAGGGCTTTGGCCTGGGCTCTTGGCTTCCCTGCGGACAGTGGTCAGCGTTGGGAGCCAGGGCTCAGAGGGAGGAGGCTGCGGGTGCTGGGACAGAAGGCCAGCAAGCCTGTCCGCCTCCTCATTGCCCGCGATGCCGACGTGGCCAGGGGACCAGTGCAGAGACACTCTGTGGCGCCCTATGCGCTCCACGTGGTGTCGAAACTCCAGAAAGCGAGCCTGTGAATTGTCAGAGGCCCGGCCAAGCAGCTGTTGGAGAACAGCCGTGTTGTCCAAGCAGAAGATAACCCTGCCTCTGTCGCCAATGACAGACAAGTTGTCTGCAGCAAAGCGAGCAGCTTCTGCAGCCCCAGCCGCTTCAGCATCAAAGACTTGTCCGTCAGGCACATATCCGTTGGCAGAATGCACCTTGCGGCCATCGCAGAAGGCTGCGAAGCCCCGAAAGAAGAGAAGAGCGGGAGAGAACCGCCGGTTAAATACACAAGGTGGGAATGCCAGAGTATCCCAGAAATGCCCAGCCGGTTCCGCCTGCTTCCACCCGATTCCATCGGCATTTGTCAGCTTGGTAAGCATTGGTCAGCATTTTGTAAGCAGCGGCCGGATTCCGCGAGGTTCCGCAGAGTTCCAGCGGCTTCCAGCGGCTTCTGCCGGCTTCCACATCTGTCCGGTACTGAAATGAAAAGGGTAGAAGTTGTTATTGATTAGAAGAAGCTATCTGGTGGGTACAGGAGTGGGGAATCCCTATATAGCAAGGGGATTATCTAAGCTGACTAACAATCGGCCAACTCCCTTTGCTGGAGCACCGCGCAAGCAAACCACAAACAAACAAACAGCAACCAAGCCTTAGCGATAATCTCCCATAATTGACAGCAAACCCATATAGCACTGAATACAGCGAACTTTTATTCCTCTCGTGTGGTCCTTTGAAACTCCCTCGCGAACGCCAATTCCCTGAAATGCACCCATTCCTGGCGCAAGAACTCGTTCTGGTCCTGCGCCATTTTCAACGCACCCTGGTGACTGTCTGCGGTCATATGCACCAACGTATCCATTTGCTGCCTGAGCTTCTCATGAGATTCCCTCTCTTGAGCCCAGCCTTCCTGAAGTTCTTCCACGTACTTCTTGACATTATCGAGATCGGATGCCAACGCCTTATTCTTCTTCTCTAGGGTGGCGATCCGCTTGTCCATCTTATTCGCTTCAGCAGCTTGGGCATCGATTGAGGAGTTCACCTCATCGAATCTCATCTCCAAGTCCTGCTTCGTGATAACCTCGCTGTCATATCGCACGCGTAATTTCTTCTTGCTGGGGGTCGACGGTTCGACGGTCAATTTGCGCTTCGTAGAGGCGGGCTTCGTCGATCGAACTGGAAGGGTGAATCCCATACCCGCCTGATCAACATACAACATCTGGATTCCCTTGCGGGATACAGTCGGTAAGGGCTTCCCGAACGCAAGAGGCACTTCCTTCAAATTCGGATCGTAGACACTGTTGCCGACACTCAACACTTTCTCCCACAACATCCAGTACTGACGTCCACTCGCGAGATGGTCGGTAATCTTCTTGGCAGGTCCCGACGAGATATCTCCCAGACACAAACATCTGAACACCTCAAAGTCATACAGCGACAAGGGCTGGTCATGATCCATCGCGTCCTTCAATGACAAGTACGCGTCTGACTTCACGGGGTTCTCACTGTAGTTGTGCAATCGAATACGCAAGGCAATCTCCCGTCGGGCTTTGGCAGGGAAATCTGGTCGGATGAGGCGCGTTGCCGACTGGAAGAATGTGATGACATCTTTAGCGGTCCATTCGTAACTGCGTCGATTGATCTGGGTGACCTTGAAGTCGACCTCTACTTCCAGAGTACACCAATTGAACGGCTTGTGTGATGGAGAAGAACACCAGAGAGTGATACAAGCATCAACCTTATGGTATATTCTGGATAGAATAAACTAGCTAAAGAAAGAAAAGGAAAAGAAAGAAAGAAGAGAAGAGCGGGAGAGAACCGCCGGTTAAATACACAAGGTGGGAACGCCAGAGTATCCCAGAAACGCCCAGCCGGTTCCGCCTGCTTCCACCCGATTCCATCGGCATTTGTCAGCTTGGTAAGCATTGGTCAGCATTGGTAAGCAGCGGCCGGATTCCGCGAGGTTCCGCAGAGTTCCAGCGGCTTCCAGCGGCCTCTGCCGGCTTCCACAACTGTCCGGTACCTTCCGGAGCCTTCCACAACCTTCCAGCACATTCTACCAGCTTCCGGCACCTGCCATGGCGGTACGTACTCACGACCGCATCCTAAGACGTGGACGGGGCAACACGGTAAGCGAATGGGTCCGTGCGCTTGTCCCGTCACAGCTTGAACTTCTTGACGGATTCCTTGGTGGTAGAGTTCGTCTCAAAGGTGGGAAGACCCGACATGCCTGGTAGCTTGGGAAAATGAATGGTGGTCAACAGGGGAATCCGATTGCCAAAGAACAAAGCACGACCTTCCAGGCACTCCAGTTCGATGATGCCGTAAACGACATTCCAGGGAAGACCGAAATAGCGAACCTCCTGGTCATAGTTGATGGGGACCTCGTTCAAGGGAGGAGCAAGATACTGCTTAGAGGCCTGACGCATGATGACATCCTCGACGACCTGCAGTGGAAAGATTCCCAGGTTGCCTTCAATCATCGGACGCAATTCTGACCACAATTCTTCGACATGGTCCGGGTTACGAGGTTGATGAATCTCACAAGGGGCAGGGGCTCCCACGAGGACCGATCCATGTGGTTGATCTTCCAGAATGATACGCGAAGGGGAATACTTATTAGCGATCCTCAACTTCCACGAGGGAACCTCCTCCAAGGGGATAATGTGAAAGGTCTCTCGAGCCACGGCAGCTCTCTTCTCTTCATCCGTGCCTCTTTTCGTGAAGTTGAACTCCGGGGCAGTTGGCAATGGATTGAGTTCTTCGTTATCTTCACGATTCTCCTCCAGGTCGTCATCATCCATCTCCTCGTCGTCTTCATTGTTGTCATCTTCACGCATGCGTCGGAAGATGGAGGAGGAGGAGTCATCCTCGTAGTCGGGGTCCAATTCGATTGAGCTAGGCATGTTGCTGATACGGTAACACTGTTGACGATACTGATGTGTAGTAGCAAGTTGATATAGCAAGTTGAAAGAGAGAGAAGTGAAGGAATTGAAATGAGGGGGGACAGCGGGGTATACCCAAGGCAGTGCCATGACACATTCAACTCCGATCGCCGATCGTTGATGCTGTATG
>JAJFDI010000147.1:0-57964 GCA_028637685.1 Xylariaceae sp. X3-2
CCTCGATGATAGGTACGATGCGTTCACAATACGTCGCCGCGGTGATCGTACCCCAGTCCTTCTCCCAAAAGATGCCCGGACCCTTGCCTCCCGCTCCTGAAAAGCCTCCCCAAAACATCCATCCTTGACGACGCTGCACCCTATCGTTACAACAGTTATCCGCGTACTCCTCACCGACCTTCCGAGTCACGAACTGCCTCGTGTGCCAACCACCCGTAATCCACGTCTCGTCCGTCCAAAACACCAAAGACCACTGCTCAAAGCTCCATCGAACGTGGTCTTGTGCCCATCGTTTCCGTAGCGACCGATTCTCCTCACTGATCGGAGGTTTCTTACGAGCCACGTATCGTTGATAACCCATTCGTAACAAAGCATTCCGAACCGCCTTATATCCGTATACGCCATCCATAAACTGATCCGCTACCTTCCTCCACGATAAGAAGCGGTTCCTCCGAGACTCCGTCACAAAAGCCGACAACTTCTCTTCTTCCTCAGGCCCGATCACCGGGGAAGGCCCCTTTCTTTGCCTCGGACCGTGCGTCGTCTTTATCGCTCTATTAACTTGGCTTCTGGAGTGGCCCGTCGTTTCGCAGATCTTCGTAATAGTGAGGCCGCCATCGTGATATAATACACGTATACGAGTGCGTTCTTCGTCGGTGAGATGTCTACCCATTGTATCGCGATGGCCTCAAACAAGGCTGTACGATGGCAGGTATCGTGAAAATTTGCGCAAGTACCTTTTCCGACAGGGGTTGGGAAACTACGCTTATTATAGTGTAGTTTCCCTACCCTGGTCGGAAAAGGTACCTGCGGGGTGTTCGTTTTACTAGGACCCGACCTCGTAGAGCAGGTGCAAGAGAGAGAGAGAGCTAGGTAAACCACCTTTTTTAGCGCTACCATCGGATTACGGCCTGTGACAGCTTTTTTAGAGTTCCGTTCCTTCCTTCTCTTCTCGATTTGGGGCGGATCCACTCGCACCTTCTCAAGTGGATCTTCGTGCGACTCCATTTCTTATCGGGCGTTGGCTTATCATTCTGCAGCGTCCATGCGTGCCTTCGGCGGCCCCATTTGTCTTAGATTTGCTGCCGTCTGACTGGTCAGATGAGGGCCCCAATATCCGAAGGGGGCCCAAGCTCCTTCCGATTTGCGCACCGTTAGTCCCCAGCTTACGGATTACTACAGGCGAGTAAAAACCCACCCCGAAAGTCGGAGTTATTCTCGAGAGAGAGGGCGGCACGGAGATCAGCGTCCCGATGGGGGGACCTCTCATGCATTTCACCTGGAACCCCTTATCAGCGGCACCCAACACCGCATATGCGGTGCCTCCTCCATTGATCTCCGATGAGATGAGACACAGAGGCATTATTAATTCCATGCCGTTTCGATCGATGTTGTGAAAACTTTAAAACCCAACAAGATGCTGCATAACTTTTAGACTCCACGATGAGAATTGCTTGGCGCTATCACGTGCTTTCATTTCGAAAAAAGTCGATCGGGTGAAATGACATAAGCCATACGGGAATTCTCGCGCGCAAAAAACGTCATGGTGACCATTCCATGCCTTCTGATCAACAAAACAAGAAAACAAACGGTCAGTGCTCTCCTCTCCGAGGATACCCGCCCCACAGGAGGAGACGCTAATTTACCAATCTATGGACTAGCGCCCCTATCTAGTGCCTTTCCCAGCTGATTGGCTGGCCCCTTGTTGGAACGACCCCGCGATAATTGAATATATTCGGCGCTAGTCGGGGTTATTAAACCCGCTGCATCGACATGAATCTCGACCGATGAGGTTCTGAGAACTCGGGACTCATGGTGTCAGTACTCTCTTTATTACAGAGAGGGCCAGCAACGAGCCCGGGTAAAGGGGCAAGTCACGAGAAGCAATATTCAGCTGCCCCGGAATCTGATATCCATTCGTCCGCTTCTCCGCGAAATGCGGTGTTTTTGTTTCTAGGTGATGTTACCGTAGCATGACAGCACAGCACCATTGGAAGCAAAGCTATCGAAAAGAAAAATTGAAAAAGCACAGATGGTCGGAAGGACTAAGTTAGCCCGCCCGGCCCTAGTGAACCCGGCTACATTAGCTGGAAGCGCACCTTCATGAGTCGATAGGGCTAGGCACGAAGTACTAACGGCGAGGATCCTTTTACCCATGACCGCCTATACGATTTTCTACTCGTACGGAATAGAAAGGTGAGCGTTTTGGGAATCATTTACAACGGCTTTCTGGAGGTAACCCGGAGTGTGATACCTTGTTGGTTGGTTGTCTAAGAGGCGGATTACCTAGATCGGATAAGACGGAGTGCGCGATGGGCTTATCTCCGTTCCTGAGGGCTTGTGACGTTGGCGCTGGAGGATGGGATCGCGTGGCTGTTCAAAGGATCGAATTACGACATTACTTGTGACCATGGTTTGAATTCGGCGGCAAATCTGCCTCGGCATGATAAACCGAATTTCTATCTTGTGTTAAACTCAACCAGATCGTAAAGATTTGCAGCAATGCTTATGTCCGACGGCGAGCGGTAAGTGTGTAACATGATCGACTCTCACCATTCCATTCTATGAAGATGCGACATTTGTATGACACGAAGAGACTCGACTCGACTTCACCGTAAACGAGCATGTTACACCGAAGATTCAGGGGCAGAATTCGCAAAGATGCTTCAAAGATGCTTCAAAGATGCATACTCACTTCACACACAGGAAAGTCAAATACACACACGTGAACTCGTGTTGATAATGGATTTACATTTTTTATCTCCTTTTATCCGCCTTTTCCCCTCCCATCCTCTCCTATAATCCACAAAAACAAATATACAGACCGAAAGAAAAAAGAAAACGCCGTCGCAATGCAAACACAAAACCAGGTTATCAAACCCAGCAGCCAACTGCCCTCTCTCTCCGGATTAAGCTATTTTGGTTCAAACAGGGGAAAACGGCACCTTACGAAACAAGTCGCGGCGCATGGTATTATAATCCGACAGACCAAAGCACGGGATCTATTACTCGAAATCGATAAGCAGACTATCCAACATACCGCTGGTATAGATAGCCTTCTGCGCCTTATCGACCTCCAGCAACACGCGCCGATGCAGCAGTCGGAACGCCGCCGCGAGCTCCGCGCTCTCGTCCGCAAACTCCGCGTATAAGTCCAGCAGATGCGTCGCTACGTCCGTGCAGATCGACACGTACCGCGTATCCACGATGTGCAGCGACACCCACTTCAGAATCGGCTGCACGGAGATCTCGTCGCGACCCTCGAGGGCATCGCGCAGCGCACTGCGGTGGCGCAAAGCCATCAGCGCCGTCAGGACGGTCAACGGGCCGTGGTCCTTTGAGGTAGGGTCGAGCACGCGGTCCAGCGCGCCGCGGTAGTTGCCGTGGCGGAGGTCCTTCTGCCAGGGCTGTTCGCGCTTAGGGCGCGAGAGATCGTTGCTGATGACAACGTCGACGCCCTCGCCAACCATGTCCAGTCGCTTGGTCGCAGCAGCGTGGCGCTTGCGCTTGTTCTTGACCTTGTCGTGCTTGTCGATGGTACCCGCAAGGAGAGCCTCCATCTCCTTCTCGCGTTCGCGCTCGCGCGTCGCTTCGGGGCCCGTAAGGCGCGTGCGGAGGGAGAGGACACCGGATTGCATACCGACGGCCAAGTGTCTGTCGTCATCGTTTGCGCCAGCCGTGATGACGCGCACGGCGAGGATGGGGGACGGGTATTTGGCGCCAGCAACGACGTTCCAGCCGGTCGTCTCGTAGATCTTGATGTGGCCGTCCAGCGAACCGGATACGACGCGGCGGCCATTGGAGGCGGCGCTGAGAGAGGTGACAGTCTTTTGGTGGTTGGTGATGACGTGGCGGGGCTTCGCGGCGACCAGATCCAGGACGGAGATCTGGTTTCCTGCGGAGGCGAGGATGGTGGTGCCGGATGCAAGGGGGAGGACGTCTTCAATGGGCGCCTGGTGCTTGAAGGTCATGACCGAGGAGGAGGAGCTCGGTGTTCGGGGATCCCAAATCCGTACCGTGTTATCGTAACTACCACTGACTAGCAAGTTGCTCATCGTGCCGGGAATGAAAGCGCCGGTGCGGACGTAATCGGAGTGGCCAAGGAAGACGGACGTGCTTTCGGAGCTGGGCAAGTCCCATAATCTTACGCTGCGATCGTCACTGGCGCTCATGAGCGTGGTAAGATCCGTAGGCGAGAACTTCGTCGTCCATACGGGCTGCTTGTGATGCGTCCATGTCTTCAAGATAGCTCTCGACTTCACGTCGAACACCTGGATCTTTCCCGTGTCCTCACCAGCGACCATGATACGGCCATCTCGTCGGATCTCACCACTCCGCGCATTGTCACCGAAGCGGGTGAAAGTCTTGACAAGCTTTCTCGTTCTTATCGAGTAGACCTGGACTCGGGGGCCCGCAGTGACAGCAAACAGGTCATTGTTATCGCCGGTAGGGTTCGCGACGGGCGCCGTAATGTGCGTAACAGGGACTTCGGCGGGTGTAGGGATAACCAGCTGGTTCTTGAATGTCTTCCAGTACTTTTGCTCGGCGGTGACAACCGAAGGGCCCGCAGGCAGCTTGATTTGCTGTAGAGGCGTCACGCTGGTCGCCATCTTGTCAATCGGTTCTTGGTCTTTACCGTGAGATCCTCCTTGGTGATAGCTGCTCCGTCTCTTTTTTTTCTTCGCGCAGATGCGAAGAACGCCTTAGCAAAATTCAAGCTTATCCGAGTCTGGTTAGGGCGGGTATGCAAGAGAAGCCGATAAGATAGCGGAGGTATTCCGTACATATGCGGGACATGTTATCAAGCCACAGGTGGCGCATTCCATCGGTCATTACGTCATCCGACTCATGCACATGGAGGCTGGTAACCTAGGCCTTTGCTATGCCTCGGCATATCGAAGCACGGGTTCTTGATCGTAGACGGAGACTACGCTGACAACTTACTCATGAGAAACATCTTCTGGTTTGTTTAAATATCAATTCATCTATTCATAAACATATTTTGGCTTTCACTTGGGTAGACGTTGTGCAAGACTTCAAGATGGCGACCTCACTAGACGGATATGATGGCTTCAAGCACTTCCTCATCTCATCGCCATCCGAGTATGTGGCCCACGTGCAGATCAACCGGCCCCAGAAGCTAAATGCCTTCTTCGAGGAAATGTGGCTTGAGATGGCCAAGATCTTCGAAAAGCTATCGTACGACCCTAATGTGCGCGCGGTTATCTTGTCCGCTGCCGGCGAGAGGGCGTTCACAGCCGGTCTCGACGTACAGGCCGCAAGCCAGGGAGGCATGCTCTCGCAAGAAAACACGATAGATGGTTCGAGATTCGCCACGCGCGTCAGACGGCATATCTATGAGTTTCAGGATAGCATCAGCTCAATTGAGAAGTGTGAGAAGCGTATGTGTCCATCCTCTTTTTTATAGCTGCGATCACTATTAGCATTGGGGACGCCGAATTTGATACGTTGTAGCCGTCATCGTGGTCATGCACGGCATAGCCATCGGTCTCGCGATCGATATCTCATGCTGTGCCGACATCAGATTTTGCTCAAAGGAAGCGAAGTTTGCCGTAAAGGAGGTCGACATCGGTCTAGCAGCAGACATTGGAACGCTGAGCCGTCTACCAAAGGTTGTCGGTAATCACTCCTGGGTGAAAGAAGTGTGTTTGTCAGCGCGTTTCTTCGGTGCCGATGAAGCGTTTCGCGTGGGCTTCGTCAGTCGGGTGTTGGAGAACAAAGCCGAGGCCATCGAGGCTGCCACAAAGTTGGCAACGCTCATCGCTTCTAAGAGCCCTGTGGCTGTACAGGGAACTAAGGAGCTCCTGAACCACGCAAGGGACAACACAGTAGCAGACAGTGAGTTGACATACCCATGTTTTGGGTTTGGTGCGCTTGCTAACACGGTTCAGGTCTTCGATACACGGCGGCTTGGAACGCGGGCATGCTCCAGTCGAAGGATGTGTCGACTGCTATGCTGTCTGGTCTTCAGAAGACGAAGCCGAGGTTCGAGAAGCTGTAATCACAAACAATTCGCATAGTATATATGGATAAGAGTCTTGTGTTTTTGTATTAGTATTAGTCTCGGAGCCGTAGAGGCATACTGTCTGCCGCGACTCTAGCGCATATCTCCTTTTCTGATATACGAAGTACCGAACTCTCCATATAGAAGAGAGGAAGGCGTATATAAAAGCCTTGTCAAAGATAACCCACCAATTCCTTCATCTTACTTCTTAGTGTCTCGGTCGGAGCCTGAATCATCCTCGATAAAGGGGACAGTTTCCTTCAATCTCTGTGAAGAACGGTTAGCTATCTCTCATACTCAACAGACCGTAACCCGGCACACACCTCCTCGAGTCGAGCCTTCAACGGAGCGACCATGCTGTCCTTAATCAAGAGATGATTATCATCTAGATCCTCGATGATGTAGTCATTCTTCTCGCTATCAATGTTGATGATGATGGACTTGATGGACGGATCGCATTCCACCATGGTTCCTGCCAAGCAGGTTAGACGGCGTTAGTTCTCGACTTCCTCCAGCTAAGTCCGATGGAGCAAGAGCCATGTACCTTTGATTGCGCGGACCATCTTGATGATTTATGACTTGACAGATAGCACTGTAGTTCCTGTCTTTGGTCTCTATAGCTCTAATATCTGGCTTTTGTGTGTCTGAGAACGTGCTGGCGAATATCTTGTGGTGAACGATGAGGAAGGAAGTTGTACGTGAATTGAATGAGGTGGAGCCTCTGGACCAAGTCATCATTGTGCATGAGTGCCTGCAGAGCCCCGTTAAACGCTTAGCTCGTGAGAAAGTCGGGTATCACTCTAATTGAGGGACATAACCGTGTAAACAGAATATAGTGTTATCCATGCATGACATAAGCATAGCGTGTCTGGCGGAAGTCATCGCGACTGGAAACTCACTCTCACACGGAAGTCTTCGTCCAAGTTCACGATTTCAGCAGTAATTTGTTCGATATAAGCACTTGTTCATGATTTTATAAAGGATCTACGGCATGATGAAACAAGTAAAATAAGATCTCGCGAGACTCGGAGTATCTAT
This sequence comes from Xylariaceae sp. X3-2, assembly GCA_028637685.1. NCBI lineage: Eukaryota > Fungi > Ascomycota > Sordariomycetes > Xylariales > Xylariaceae > Xylariaceae sp. X3-2. Next base: position 7,064 of record JAJFDI010000147.1, read on the forward strand.
TGTTGACCTGCTTCGAGATCACAGTCGCTCTGTTGCTTCGATCCTCGTTCGAACATTTCAGGTGTTTGGTTCCTCAAAAAATCACTCCGAATAATTACCTCGCACTGACTTGGTCATCTAGATGGTTGTTGTGTTCACAATGTCTGTATTTGCTTGCGGGAGAAATATGAATGCGCCTCCTCAAACCCTGCTCAGCTCAAGTGTATCCTCGAAGTTTCCAGGCTAGAAACTCGCCTGACCTGCCCCGAGACTCATTGTTTCCCGTTTCTACAGTCTAAACAACTCTTGCCTTCTCAAACAGTCTCTTAACTGTTCTCGTGAACGATTCAGGAAGGGATCTTCCATCGAAGAGAGTACCTCTTGTCCGACCTAATGAGGCGGCTGTCTGCTTGTTATGCGGCAAGCAGCAACGGTGATACCCTCTCGAAGAATTCATTGGTCTTGCCTCATGGGTAGAGCGTACAATTGAACTCAGGAGAAGGCAGTATTCGAAAGTACTCAAGGTGTTCCTGCCACAAGGACGGTTTTCACCTCACCTTGACTTCTGATATTTTCACTTGGGAAGCTTCCCACCGAGCTTGGGTCGTACCTAATGATCTAGGAGATCTACACTGCTCGGAAGTAACGAGTTGTCGTTTGTATGTGAAATTTAGTACCATAAGGGACTACACGACGGAAAGACCTCAGAATACAGTGACCTCGATACTCGCAACGATACAAGCCAGTACCAGAGACGACCGAGAGGCGAAGTAGCCAGTACACGTTTGATCAACATGACACTCATGGAAACGCCTTATACTGAGTATATCCAACCGTTGTGTATTATCGGCTATCCATATCTTCTATCTTCCATCAGACGATCATGGCAATCGAGCAACTGATGACCGGTCTTCAGGGTTCACTCCTCGAAGACTTCGCCATGTTACTTCCCGTATAGCATCGGCCTCACCATGATGCTTACCTCGAGTTGTTACAAGTCGTCCACTTTACCTGCCTACGAGGTCACCGTAGCTCAGTAACAGCAGCTAGAAGTACCGAATGGGCAGTTGCGGATGTCGTGTAGTCAGGGTCAACCTTAGGATCTTGTACCTAGGTAGGTATGCTTCAAGATAGTACTCCGTTACCGCCAAGACAACGACTGCCAAGGTGAAGGTACGATACCTGCTTGAGATGCAGTAACGGTAACAGGATCGACCCCCGGCCAACTAGGTCGTTGACCGACACACGGTCTAGTTTGCAGTCGAGGAAGCAATCCATGTATAACTCGTGGCTCGCGTCGTACAAGATCCGATCGGATGACGACTGTCTACGTGCATATATCTGATACAATCTGCACACTTAAGAGTTGATCGCCGGACTGGAAAGTCTATAAAAGTCCAAGATGCGTCCACGAGAGCTTCAGCTTATTCTTTTCTTACTAAAACCCACCTCTTCTAGCCCCCGGCATTCGGGCATTTCATCGCCAAAGCATATCTGCATTTAGATTCACGATCCCCCTGGCACTCCATCACGCCGCGTCCTCGCTTGCGCCTGCTGCATCATTGAAGGTTCACTCTCAAAAACCCTAGAGTCCACAGCAACTTCCCTCGAGGAGAAAACTCCATCATATAAAATCCCCCCCTCCCCCCCTCCCCATACTTCTTCTTCTAAAGCTTTCTTCCATCCATCAAGTCCTCTTCCATTAAAAACACTTCTCACACTCACATCTTGGTGATATAGCATCAGATCGCCAAGACTGTCTTCCCTATATATCACTGAGAACCGGACTTCACTTATACACATATTCACCACGATATATATCTCACACCTTTCACCGGCTATTCGGCACCGTCCAAGAACTCCCACTGATGATATCAGGCCATATATTCATCCTGGCATCATCTCGTTCGTCAAGCCAAGAAAGCCATCGCATCCAGAACCAGCAAACAGATCTGCAACCCCAGAACCAATAAAAAACCCCATCATCTCCATCCCCCTTACCTGACCAATACCAACACAACAACATGGATTTCAACAGTTCAGGACATTTCACCGTGAGATCAAATCCTGAACCCACCCCCAAGAACACCCGTGGCAGTGATCCTAATAACGACCAGATCGGTGTTCTCGGCCTCAGCTTAATCCTCATCATCGGCGTGCTCTGCTTCATATTGCTCAAATGCTACGACCGGAGCCGGCTTACACGGATAGAAAGGCTCCTAAGTGTTCGTATCCGCACCGCGCGGTCCTCCAGCTGGCCGCAGCCGCGCCCACAGACACGGGGACGACCACGACCACGGCGACAGCGCCATATGGCCGTTGCGGACGTGGAGGCTGATCTTGCTGAATTTGGTCTCAATCAGTTCGGTGAGGCGCCGCCGAGGTATTCGGCTATGCCGCGCGGGAGCGATCGTACGCTGGAAGTGGATTCGGTGATGGAGTATCCACCTGAGTATGATGGGGTGGTGATGCAGTCGGGTACTGTGAGGGAGTCGACGACGGTGACGGTGGCGTTAAGGCCGCCGGCGAGGGCGTATGTGCACCCGCTGAGCGGAGTAACGCTCGTGCATGATTGATACTAGAGGATGAGCCTTGCCCTCACCCACCTCGTCAGAAAATGGAGCGATCCATGGCATCTTGATTTTTCAGCGTTGATTTACACTTATATATCAGGGAAAAGGGTTAGACTGGCTAAACGGTAACATGGTGGATCTTACTTAGGCTTTGAAGACCAGGACGAGGATATTGGGAGAGAGAGACAAGGTTTCCTCTGGCTATAGAGACAACCTAGTCACTTCACCTATAAACTGATAAAACCACCACAATAAATACCTACGTTCTAACTTCTCCTATTCTCTGGTAACACCGACCACAAAAGGGAGTTCAACTTGGGCGTTCGTAAACTGATCTTGACTATCTCTCTACGTACCTAACGTACCTAAGACAGACCATTCACACCCTCATCATTCATTCCTCATTATCCTCTAAAACCGCATAACAACCGCCTCAGGCTTATTCCCCAACACCTCATCAATCCTCTTCATAACCGCCGGCGTCAACAAGTCCACCGCCGCAATCGCCCGCACATTCTCATACACCTGCTCCGGCGAACTCGCGCCAATAATGGCCGAAGTGACATTCTCATTCCGCAACACCCACGCCAACGCAAGCGTACTCATCTTCAGCCCCAATTCATCAGCAACCGGCTGCAACCTCCTCACCTGCTCCACCATCTCCTCCAGTCCCTTCATCGTAGCCCCGCTCGTCTGCGCAAAGCGGGAATCCGCAGGGATCCCGGCATTATACTTCCCCGACAGCAGACCCTGTCTCAACGGCGAGAACACTGTAAGTCCGGTCCCGACATCCCGATACAGATGCGCATATTCACGCTCCACCTTTTCGCGCACGAGGAGGTTGTATTGCGGCTGTTCCATCAACGGACCGATGAGGCCGAGTTTATCCGCCCAGCGCCAGGCCTGGGCGATTTCGTCCGCGTCCCACATGGAGGTGCCCCAGTAGAGCGCCTTGCCCGTGTTGATCAGGTGGTTGAAGGCGCGCACGGTTTCTTCCATGGGGGTGTGTCGGTCGGGTCGGTGGGCGTAGACGAGGTCGACGTAGGTGAGGCCGAGACGCGAGAGCGAGGCGTCCATGCCTTCGATTATGTGTTTGCGCGAGAGGCCTTTGTTGTTTACGGGGTTTGTGCCGAAGGCGGCGCCCCAGTAGAGCTGGTTTTGTGTGAGTATGGGAGAGATGGGAGTATTGTGATGGATGGGGATGGAGGGGAAGTACCTTGGTCGAGATCACTAGGTCGTTGCGCTTCCAGCCGTATTTCTTGATCGCTTGGCCCATGACGATCTCGGATTTACCACCTGACAATGTCAGCAACCCGCTCATCCTTCCCTTCTCATTCAGTTTGAGGTAGGTGACTCACCAGAGTACTCCTCCGCGCAGTCAAAGAAGTTGATACCGCAGTCATACGCGGCCTTCATGCACTCGAATGAGTTCTCTATTTCCAGTGTTAGCTTCAATTCTTTCTTAACCCAGACTCACAATTCATTTCCTTTCACACCCTATTTTCCAACCCCCCTCAAAGCCCAATCCACTCGCAGCCCAGTAACGAGAAGGACTCACCCTGCTCCGTATACCCTCCATACGTCAACCACCCGCCCAGCGAAACCGACGAGATCTGCAAGCCCGAGCGGCCGAGGAAGCGGTACGTCATCTTGGGGAGATCCTCTGGAGGCGCCATTTTGTCTTCTTTCTTTCCTTCCTTCTACTATTCCTTTCTTGTTTCTTCTTGTCGTTCCTTCTTCTATCACTCGTTTCCTTTCGCTTTCTGTCGATTTTTAAAGACTGTACGAATCGATGTATGTGAAGTCGTCGCGTGAAGAAGAGAAGATACGATTATTAAACAGAAGAAAGAGGTAGGTAGGTAGGTAAGACGAGCGACCTGGGTAGCTGCCCCCATTATATCCCCATCCCCATCCCCTCATCCTCCCATTCCCCATCTCATCCCACGCGCACCTACCCGATCCGTACCACCACCACCGTATCATCGCGACATCCACCATCCCTCCTCCACCTTTACTAGCGAGACACTAAGATCTCAAGATCCCACCTTCTTTCCGAATTCCGTACTGTACATGAGCGCGAATGCACGCATGTCTCACATCTGAGTGGGATCGTGAGTGGTCGTCGTCCCCTCGGCCCCGCTCCTCCCCTCATTCCCGGCCCTAGTCCCCGGTTTTAGTAGAGGTCCGGCTAAATGGGTGGAGGGGCTGCTTTGGGGAGGTGGTAACAACAGTATCGTTGGCCGGACCACAACCATCCAACAAGGGCGTTAATTCTCGTTGCTCTGGTGTTATCGGTATAGCAAATGTGAAACAAGAATGCCGTGATAGAAGTTCAAGTGCGTGAATGATGTCGAGGAGGGTGGCAGTGAAGACATCACGACCCTTAGCGCCCGGGAAAATAACCGTCACTAGCAATTCAGCCGGGCCTTAGCGTCCGTGTCATCCCTCCTTCTCCTAGGTACCTAATCACGGCACACACACTGTGTCCCGGACACCTGGATCGTCTTGTTGTATGCAGTTATGATTGATTCTAGCTAAGTAGAGAGTATCGTACTCTGACAGTCCTCCTCGTCTGCTTCGAGGATCCATGTAAACAGATGATGAGGACAAAGATACACACCGAGAACTCCCCAACACCATCTGTCTAAAACATGCTGCCGACCCATCATCAAAGCCCGTATAAATGATCAAGAAAATGCAAGACACTAACGCTCGTTCTTGAGTGAAGATGTATGCAAAAAACAAGCAAGACATGCCTTTGATCCAAATGCTCCCCGTACACCCAGAACGCCTTCCTGTCCTCCATCCATTTCACCACTAAATACCCTTCCAAGCGATAACACAGACCCATCAAGTAGGTCACCACCTAAGTATTCCACCCCCTGAACTCCTGTTCTTGCTGATGATGAGCCGGCCAAGGCGGTTGCGTACTCGGGTACTCACTCGGCGCACTCGAACTGGAGCTCAGTCTCTCAGACTCATCATCGCTGAGCGTGCTCTGTTCACCATTCGTCGGACCGCTTGACCTCGCCATGGTCTCCTGATCCACGTGTATGCTCATAGGAGGGTCATTATCGTCCTCAATGCCGGGCCAGGGCTCGTCTTCGGGGAGCTGACCATCCGGCTCGGACCCAGGCACCTCAACTTCTGTATCGGCCATGGTGCTGTCGTCGTTTTCGACGTCGTCGTCGTCATCGTCATCGTCCATTTCATCGTCTTCGCCGAGAGATTCGTCTTCAGAAGCGTCGTAATTGAACTCCATTCCCCCGTTATTACTGACCGCATTGGGACGCTCTGAATAGGGCACAAAGCTAGCCGGTGTTGCGTAGAAAGGAGTCGTGGAACGCACCCTGAAGAATTCCGGCATGGGCGTAGGCGAGGCTGTGCTGAGGCGCGGTGTGAAGCGACTCATGCCACGTCGGACGGACGGAGAACGAGTGCTACGTTTCCCAACTCGTTTCTTTGCGGGTGAGGCGACCCGCTCATAGGGAGTTAGAGTCCGCTTGCTCATACTGGATGCCGGAATCATCAAAGGCGGAGGTGGCATGGAACCGGTACGGATACGAGGGGTTTTAGACGCCGCCCTGGCTGTAAAGACGGCCGGTGATGGACCCCGTGAGACGGAGCGCCTCGACATGTTGGCTACGGGTTTGACAGTCGTCTCGACGATAGGACTTCTTGACAGATTCTGGCTAGTCATAGCGCGCCAGCGATCTTGCGGGGATCTGTAGAGTGGCATGTCAAAAGGTTGGCTGCTGACCTGTTCATCCAGAATACGGTTCCAAACCCAGCAGTCCTCTTCTTCTCCAGCGCGCTCTTGACTGCTTTGTGGGTTCAGAGTCACTCGCGGCACATCGCGACGTAGACGTTGCCATGTCCACGAATTCTCGTAAGCGGCGATATCTTGTAGGTACGCTTCAGGATGGGTAATGTAGAGTCGGGGGATATCATCCGACTTCATGACGACGCTCGAAGACAGGAACTGCACGTCCCATGTAGCAGAAGTCACCATCTCAGCTGGTGTGAGGAAGCGGAGTCTTGAATCACTGTGAACCTTTCGTAGCGGTACCCAAGGCGATTGCAGACCCAGGAACTCAGAAACGTGGTGGTGCACTGTAGAACCGTGATGCACATTGCCTTGCATTCGAGAAAATGTCTTCAACAAGGTGCCGAAGGCTCCCATCATAGCCTGGTGAACGCTTCGTGCATCTGGGCTGCGGACCGTGATAGTCTTTACTAGCCCGCGACTCCTGAGACGCTGGTCAATCATGCGGTCGGGCGTACAAGCACGTCCGTATAGCCAATCTGACTCGACCTCTGGACCAGCAGAATCACCGTGACCTGCTGACTGAGGCTCAGCGTTATGAGGCATTTGCGTCCATGGATCGGCTTCCGTTTGTCGGCTATTGAAGTCACGGGATTGGACCCAGACTCTCCTGAGGGGGAAAGGGAGGAAAATGACCTCAACCTCCCACGGTTTTGTGTTGGCCGAAGCAAGAGACTGTAGCCGGCTCATCTCCGCTTTGATTGTTTGCATATAATTCCGAAGCTCTGTGCGGCTCATACAGCAGCCCTCTGTGCTTGATGAAAATGATGCAATGCTGGGAGTGTCGCTACCGGTTGCTCCATGTCGAAGCGGACAATAGACTGATGAGTTATTGGGAGTATTACGCTCAATCTGCTCAAGCTCTTCGAGACGTGACGCAAGCTCTTTGAGATATGACCCATGCTCTTCGAGACGTGACTCATGCTCTGTCATTCGCAGATCGGCCTCATCGTGCTTCTCATGACATACATCATGGGCGGCGTCATGAAATGAGATGTTTTCCAGGTTCTCGAAGCGCTGCTCATAACCTTGAACGGTCCTGGAAAGCAAATCAAGAGTCTGGCGATCGGCTCTCAAAGCGGATGCCTGATCAGGTTCGGGTCGAGGCCCATCGCCAACGTCAGTATGTCTTGCCGAGGTAGGAGTATTGGCGACAGTAGGAGTCTGGTCAGCATCGTACGATGGAACTTCCTGGACCTGGGGGACTGGGAGCTGGACCTCTTCCCTGAGGGGTTCGAGTACTGTGTTCCTGGCACCACTAAGTGTGTTGAGTCCCTTCCCAGAGAACGGCTTCAGGTACGCTATCCGTGCTGACGAAGTAGTCGAACTTGGCTGAGACGGTATTATTAAGGATTGGTTGAGCATCTTATAGTGAAGACGAGATGGGTCCGAGTTCGGTTGAGTGGCACCAGCCCAGTTTGACGCATCAGGGAGCGGAAGGACTTCTTCTGGATTTGGCTGAGTGGCACCAGCCCATGTCATCGTATTAGGGAGCGTGGAATCCATGACAGGCTCGATATACTCTCTCATGACCGGCACACTTGCTTCACGGGTACGGTAGAAAGAAGCAGCGGGATTAGGCGCTGCACTGAGATCCATGCGCTGGCTGGCAGTGGTTGTATACGCTGAGTGGAAAGACACAGATCGTTCGGGCGTCGTCAGTAGTGTGAGTGGTTCGCGATTCGCCCGTGGACGTTCATTTTCTTGTCCGTCTATAAAGCTCGACGAGACGGGCATAGCGTTCATGTGGGAGTTAGAGAGGGTGGAAGACGCTTGACCTTCACGGACATCATCATGAAAACAGGCATGATGAGAGCACATGCACCACGCAGTCTGGTCATCATATCCATTCGCCATGCCAGGCGGATATCCACTCACATTCCCTCTATCTGGCCCGCTTCCTCCAAAAGAGGCACGGCTCCAGAAGCGACGACATCCACATTTGTGGCCGCCAGAGCCAGTTACATCAATATAATTGCATGGTCCACCGGGCAGGGCAAAGGTGTTGCTCGCGGGGGGCAAGTCGGCGTAGATATTGAAGTAGGAAGCGTTGGGAAACTGGAAATCAGAGGCGGGGTCTGCCATTGGGCTGTTTGCGAAGGGGTCGCGAGCATTGGAGGTTTAGAGAAGGAGGGAAGGAGGTGATGGAGCGGGACGAGGACGATGGGGGGGATGGGCGGGTATTTATTGTCGCGAGAGGCAGAGAGAGAGAAGAGGTGTGGAGGTCGGGATCATGGGCGAGCGAGCATATCATAACATCGCTTATGTCACAATCCGAAGAGATTTTCTAAGGCATCAATCACTGCGTCGTCCTCAATGTTAGCCAGAGACTCCCAAGCCCAGCAAGCAGCAGCAGCGTCAAGCCCACACCGGCGACGGGGGACGTCTGCGGAGGCAGACACTAACCAAAATAATAGATTCTATGGCCAGATTATTATAAGCGCATGAACTGGACAGACTATGGAGGAAGAATGACATAAAAAAGCTCCCGTAGCTTCACCATGAGAGACAAAATCCGCTGAGGCGCATAGGATACAAGAAGGTGGAAAAAGTTGAAGTTGACAGCAAGTGAGACGCCCAACCAAAGATTAGCCCGAGTGGGCGGTTGGTGGGAGGTGGGAAGGTGGGAGCTCGAGCAGTTCGTTTGCCAGTGGCCCGTAGGGTGCGACTAGGTACGACTGACTTGACAAGATGAGCTCGACTGGGGGACCGGCGGGACTGGAGGGACTGGAGAAAAAAAAGAAGGAAAAGTATTGGGCAACGAGGGAGGCGCAGTGGAGATGTCGAAGCAACCCCTGTAATTAGTTAACTACGGGTTAGTGTCATCCATACGTAACATCGTCTAAACCAGTCCCCATCTCGAATGCCCGGCTGTGAAGCCCACGTTGACGTTTCCGTCAAAACCGAGACGACCCAAGGCAAGACGATGCTGAAGATGGGATGATGACAACGTAGAATGGAGGTTGAAAACCCAGCTCGGCTCAAATAGGAGTCACCAGACCCAGACTATGTCGACCCATGGTTAGCCATCACATTATGCTTCACGCGCAGTTAGGCACGTAACCACTTTAACCGTATGCACTTAAGACATACCATCCGTATCTATGCACATAACGCGCAATCAATATAACTTCTCACGTCCCGACGAACGAGAGGCGTCCAAATCGCGCAGGAGCGAATGACGACGCGACCGCCGAGCAAAGCGGCACGCCCGCCCATTGGCCCGACCTCCCTGCGCTCGACGCTAGTGAGCAATTAAACCAGCTCGGCCTAACGCGTTCCAGCTTAGCAACCCTCGCTCGGGAATCGCGGGGCCAGTTGTGCAACGCGCACGCTCGAGAAGTCTCCCCACGAGAACAAGCCCTCCCAGTCCTCGCAGTCCCACCGCCAAATCCGCACACAGACCTCGAGTTCGTGCCTCGGAGAGTGACTTCGAAAAAGTGAGTCGTACATCTGACTCGTCGCCGCCGGATAACAACCCAGTGAGACCCAATTGATTGATCCCTTGCGAGCGTACGTGTTTCGTAACATGGGCTGGGCACTGGAGCCTTAAATGCAGGTACCGGCGCTCCTCGGCCTATGGAAAGTTACGTCGGTCCAGACTTGATTCGACGACGTGATTTTCTGTCTTTCTGTCTGCTTCTGTTATGTCTTTCGTTTCTTTGTTGTGTTCCGCACTTTATTGACGGACCCTCGCATGCATTTGATTAGTATCTCGGTTTCACTCCCAGGGCTGCCCTTGAATGTCACCGAGATACTCCTAAAGTAGTAGTGCTGCAGTGAGTGCGACGAGGAGGTATGCAATGGTCGCACCCATATCCCCTGAGATTGACTCACGCCAAGCCAAGGCAGAGCTGATCGGCAGTATTTCGGACACCGGTGTAAGTTGCATGGGATAAAACTCGTGGGGTTGCGATGATAAAAAGATTGGCATTGGAGATGGAGCCAAACCCGTGGCAATGAACGATGATGAACGCTTCTATTTTATATACAACATATGTTCCGTGCTTGTAATGTATAGACGCATGCGTGATGAAAACGCCAGAAACCGAAAAGGAAAATAATACATCCCATGATCCGTCACTTCATGATCCCATTAAATCTCACCCCAGGTCCCCATCGGCCCCGTGGTGGCAATTATCGACCCTGTGCCTACAGATCCGCCGATATCCCAATAATGTCGTGATGACGAGCAACTGCTTCGTCTTACAGATCGCCTCGTGCTCTGGCTTGCGTAGCTAGACACTGGCCTGAATGCCGCATTGGAAGCCGACGTGGCCTTGGACTTGCGCTTCTCCACATTCCGTGATCGAGATATGAGAGGGTGGTGCTGACGAACCCGGGCCACCTTGGCAGCAGCATCTTGCGCACTCACTGAAGGAGAAGTAAGATGCGTTGCGCTAGATGGAACAGCACTACCACCGGTAAGTGGCAAGAAGCGCGACCGAAGATACCGAAATACCAGTCGAATGTCGAGGTCTTGCTCCCACTCCTCCTGAGTGAAGTTGGAACCTTTATCCGTCTGTGCTTGCGGCTTATTGGATACAGTGCTAGGCTGGGCCCGTGTCTGAAGTCCGTTGGTCGGTCGTATGGGGGTTGGCATGGTAGGCTGGAACTCGGGTAGATTTCCAGACTCCTCGAATGCTAACGGATCCGAGACCGGGGTGCTGCTGCTGGAACTTTCGGGAATAGCCGGCAGGCCTGCGTAAGGGATAGGCATCTGCTGCATCTGCTGCATCCGACCAAAGGTGGTAAATCCATCAGGGTGTTCGGACAAATGGTGGACTAGGAGGCCGAGTTCCCTAGCCACTCTTTCAAGCATCTTAGCTTGCCAGCTGGTGGATTCCGATGCTGTGTCAGAAGAAATATTCTCATCACGTCTCTGTGACGGCAAATTCGATTGCTTTGGCGTCGTAGAAAGTTCCTCCTCATCCGGCAGAGCTTCACCAACCAGGATAGCCAACATCTTGTCGTCGATCCCCAAAAGGTCCTGTATCACCTTGCGCGTGATGCGACTCCATATGCTGTCGCGATCATCGGATGACTCGTCTGCACTCTGATCATGCCACTCCTCCTCCATATCATTCTCCGCTTCCGATGATGTCACCGCCTCTTCTGCTCGTTTGTCTGCATTCTGGATACTCGACGTGATAGAAGCGGAGGGACGTTGTCTCCGCGTTTCTTTCTGGATTTCCTCCAAAAGATACCGACTCTGCTCCAGGCGCCATGATTCTATTCGGCGCATCTTCTCAACTTCCTGGTTCTCCTCCCGTTCCAGCTCTGCGCGCGCCGCATCGAAACTTTCACGTCGTCTCCTAATCCGATTTGGGTTGTATCGCTCGAACGCATATAACCTGTTCTGTACATCGGGGCCCATGCCCTCTTGCTCTAAGGGGAACATGCCCAATCCATCATGCGCTGGGAGGAATGTGGGGAGAGCCTCAGAAGATAAATAAGAATCGTGAGCGGATCGAAATTCTGGTAAATGACCGTCGAGGCTGTCTAACTCAGCATCGTCATCGTCGTCTGTTGCGTCGACGAAACTATTCGAGTACTGATGTCCATGGCCAAGTTCTGAGGGAGCAAGTGTATTGAGACTCCCAAGATCGCCAAATCGTGAATGACCCTGTGTTGTGTTGGTCCTCTGAGTCGACGTTAGATATGATGTGGTAGTGGCGGCGTCTGTCGCTGGTGGGAACAGAACCCAGGTCTGGGGTTCTTCGACCGGTCGAGTGGCAGTCAAGAGGGGAGAACGTGAGTCCTCGTCCTCGATCGCAGGTCTGAGTATGCGGGGTGCCGCCTGGCGGGTAGGCTGATGAAGAGCCATTGTGAGATGCTGCTATACAAGGGAAATAATAACACAATATTCAGACAAGAGAGCCCAACTGGGGGGCAGATGCTATCCAAAGGTCAATGCCAGTTAGCTGTGGGCAAGAGTCTCAGAGCGAACAAAGTCGCAACTGGCCGGCCTGCTTTATATAAGAGGTTCGGTAGCAGAAAGCAGCAAGGCTTCCCAGGAACCGGCGGTACCTTGATCGCATACGCCTCGCTTCGGTGATGTGACCAGGAACGATCTGAGTGGGTTCTGGTGCTGATGCTTCTGCTGGTGCTGGAGCTGCTGGTAGTGGTGGCTGTGGTTTGTGGTTTGATGTTGTAAGTGTTGCGTTGGCGTCACTCGAGAGGATGTCGGGGAACTGTATGGATAGTGTAACGTCGTTGAGGGGTAGAAATGGTAGCGTACCCCGGCCAATGAAAATATGGGCGATTAAGCTGGAGGTATTCACAATCCCTGCTAATCGCTCCTGCTGGTGACTCGACTGAACGAAAGTGCGCTGGGTGTATCGTACGGTGTGTGTGTAAATTAGAAGCTGGGGAGAGTGAAGAACGACAGGTAAAACAGGTTGAAACAGGCAAAACGGAGCGGCAATTCTTGTGTGCCAGGGACGCTATAACTATACGGGTTATTGTACGTAAGATATTGTCAGGTAGCGTACAGATTGGGCAGTCGCGTGGGCGCCAACGTCTCCAAGTTCCCATCTGTTCGTACGGTATAACTAGATAAGCTAAGCGCTTTAACTAAATATTGGCCTCGTCTAAGAGACTATAAGTACCCGCCCTGTAGCATGCCCACAGTAGCGCACGAAATAGGTACATCACCGTACTTCGTGCCTGCGTTAGTTATGCCCCTACAGCAGGATGCGATAGAGGCGCTGATATGAGCAAAAGGCAGTTATGAGATAAGATAGGTACTTAAGCACTGCAGCGCAGTTGGGGGCTAATCCGTAGGTACATGCCCTAAAATAACTGTCACAGCATCTTGCGAGAGACATCGTGATCTCGTGCCGCGATCGCTAGGACGACATCTTCATACAGTCGGTGCCCACGCTATTATCCTCTCTGTCCGGGTGACATGCAGGCCGCAGTCGAGCGCTAGTCCGGAAGAAGGGGGCATTTACCATTCTGAGTTAAGAGCGCTCCTAGTTCACTACGGTACGTTCCGGCCGCAACATTCATGCGAATCGACCATCGGTTCATGTTACATTGTACCTGATCCGTACCTTTTCGTACCTTTTAATTAATTACCGTAACCTGTCATTGATAATCTGTGTTGTCAGCATGTATTTCTTTCTTCTTGGCCGATGAGATGATATCCAGGAGCAGTTGTAGGTCGAGAAGCTCCGAGCCTCTGAAGTCATCGTACAGTAATCATGTTACTCCCAACCGGCATTGCTCCATTGTTGCTCCATCATTGTTCAGTCACAGTGGCGTTCCTTAAGGCGACTTACCGCCTATAATCGGGGCACCTGAATGCCCCAGATGCTGCATAGTTGGATCTGAACACATGCATAATGCGCTCTGCGCCGTCAGGGGTAGTATTTCCCTAACAAATCAAGAGCGTCAATAGAGAACAATTTCCAATGTCAAAACCGCATTGCTGCAGTGCTCAGCCCGGTCTAAATTGCCAGAGAATTACCTGAATCCGGTGACACAGCCCGCATCGTTGTAAAATGTGACAACTTGGTTGAATGCACGAGTGGTAAGACTCTTGGAAGACTCCGGCTTGTTTGCGAAGTACATGCGGAATACGGAATACGGAATGCTCACGGAATGTCTGTTGAGTCCGGTCGACAATGATGTTGCAGTTCACGGAGTGTCACCAATCCCTTACTATTACCTATCAGTAGGATCGTGAGTTTCCGTAGTTGACTCTCGAAAGAAAGTACTACGAATACAGCCCGTTGAAACGGTAAGAGTTATGTGTTCTTGGTGAAGTTGCTATATCTGTTTAAAAACGTGCTTTAATAATCCGTAAATCCTGTAAGTCGTCACATATTCCGTAAACAAAAGGATTCAGGATTCAACGCCAAAACGCCTAATATAGGAATAGGGTTCTGACTCAGCTGGATTACATCTACAGATCACTATCAGGAAGGCAGGATCAACGCACTCCGCGAGATCCTATGCGCCAGGACGGTACTATGCAGCATCTGGAGCATGCCCTGACTAGGATGGCCAGAGGGCCAATGGTCAAACGGCTATGCCGACTCCAAGCCGACGCCGATTGCACGACGATTTTCCCGTAAACAACTTCCATCCTTATTCACGAAAAACATCCGCTATCCCACACTACATCCACTACCGTTTTCCGTCTCACCGCCAGTTGGCCATTTACATGCTTGTACTCGTACACTCTCACTGAGACTCAGAGGCTTTGCAGCTGCTAAACGTCCATGACCCGGTCAGGCTAATCCGTGGCCCAACGAATGGACCCATGACCGGCCTCACCAGTTCCCACCTCACGTCGCAACGCTGTAACAACTGGTCCGCACGCAGTGCCCACCTGGACTTGGGCCTCACCACGTGGGTCCTTGCCCGGCTCATTTACATACATATGTACGGAATATGTAGTGTATGTCGATGAGCATGTAGGTCATGTCGAGCTGTCACTAGTGGAAATAACAGTCAAGAGTCGCCTGAACCTCGAACAGCTCAGGCTACCATCTTGTCGTGATACCTGCAATCCGCCGGTCGGGCCGCATGTGCAACACCGTTCCTGTGGCTCTCCCGGCAGTTACACATCGGAGACTAGCCCCCCGGGGCCACTCGGGCGGCTAGATACAGACAGATGGCCCGGCATATTCATCTTCAGCTTCACCAACACCGAGCTGACTACTTTCTGTGTGGATTAGACCACGATTTACGCGTATCTTCATACGCCGTATTCTCACAGCGGTGTCTGCTGTGGGATCTTTCATGCTTGTTCTCTGTCGGCGCGTCGCCGCAGCTTTCACGCATGCACACGATCTGGCAATTTTCTGACCCGTCTTGATTTCTTTTCTCGACCGTGGCTTCCCCTTTGTTGGCTTCAGCTCGTTCTGTTCACGCTCTAGTTCCTGCAAGCCTGAAGAAGCCAGTTGTCTGATCGAAGCCTCGTGTTAGCTTCTCCATCGCATCTCCGTTCCGATGCTCTGCATGGGTAGAATTCCGTGTCAGTCGCAAGTCTGTCGGCAGTTGATCGTTCCTCTCTGCCCCGAAGAGGAAGTACTCTGCAGGCTGATCGTCACACTCGTCCCCTTGGCCGCGTAACTAGCGCAAACACATCTGTGAAGGACTCTTTCAAAATTCCGAATCCCTCCTTTCTCTGGTTCAACTTCTCTAGCGCTTCCGAAGTACATATTGCACGGCCGATCCGCCAATCATCAGCCTGCTGAAGCAGGCTTGAGGAGGTGATAGGCTCAAATCCGGATGACTTGCTGGTAGGCAGGTAAGTGTAGAACATGTTCGATGAGGCCTCCTGTTGGTAGATAGGAATCAAACCGCCAATGACTTCTGCTGCCTGAGATATTAGGTGATGGAGTCGACTCTGCACTTTGAAAAGTCTCCGAAGAGGTTCAGCCCGCTGGTAGTAAATGTCTCAAAACATCCAACGTTTCGAACCTGGTTGATTGGCTGCGAGGAAATCGATTGAGTCCCACGATGCACGGCCGGGCGATTGGCCACCAGTGCACCACGTGTGTATCATCGGCCAGCCCTGCAGTGTATTCCGTACTCCCTCCCTTCCCATTTTCCCTCCTGTTCTGCCATCGGCCGCAGCTTCAAGCCGTTAACCGAGTCCTTACCCCAGTGTACTCCCAAGCGGGATGTAACGCCGTTTGACGAAGTGTTCGTTTCTCCGACGGGTGATCGACAAAAGAGCGCATAATGGGACCTGAAGACCCTGAGACAAGATCGGGCCAACAGCTTCACGAGAATTTCCTCAATGGTCCAAACGGCGTCGCCGCCAACCTGTGGGAAATATGTCTCGCGATACTCGACATAAACCCATGACTGGACAAATCACGGCTCTGGAACTTTTCTTCTTACCAAGATTCTCCTCTTCAGCACTTCGCTTTTTGCTGCCGTCGGAGTCGCATGGCGCTTCCGTTCGCGGACTATAACCATACTTTGAGATTGCGCTAACTGAGAATTGTTGATTTTCCAGAAATCGTCCAAGTCCGGATTTAGACGGCAAGGCAGAGAGGCAGAGAGGAGTAACACGAACCATTGTCGTAGTGCATTGAACACTGCATGGGACAACTGTCAACACCGTCGCAATTCCTAACCCAGCGTTGAGATGGTTCTCGAGAGCGTTTGGGATTCCGGAGGGAGCATCCCGTGATCCAAGACTTTTCCGAATGCCTGAAGAGACGGTCAGTTCCCAGAGCCTGCTGAAGGATATGAAAGGATGCACTTCCCACAAACCTGGCTCGCGGTACGCGCATGCGTGCCTGAAATGTTGTAATGCCATTGATGTTACCGTTCCCTTGAGCACCAGGAGACTACAAACCAGTCACTCACAGGAGTAGGAATCAATGAGTTGCAGCTGCTTCGTAATGATATGTTACTGCGCAGCGGTCGAAGTCCAGACGCGTATCCTTCTGGTCTGACGAAGCAAGAGATCGAATCGTAACTCTTGGGCAATTAGGAAAAAGAGGATTGGAAGGAAAGAAACCGAAAACATATGACAACTTACGGCTTTTGCTTAAGTGAGCGCAAATCAGAGTCCTAGGAGCCCTCCTCACTGGATATTCCTCCCATGTAAGCCTCAACTACCCCTGATTGATAGTCTGTTTGAGGTAAGCTAGCTCCCTCCATGTCGAGACTCTCTCTGTAGATAATTGGAATCCATATCGAACATCAATATGGTAAGCTTCCTCTCACTGGATATTCCTCCATGTAAGCATCATTACCCCTGATCGAAGCTCAGCTAGACATGAGCACACCCTCTTCATGCCGAATTTCATTGTTAGACACTAGGATGCCTATATCTCAAACGGTAGTCTGACCACTATGGGGAGATTCTCACCAGGGATGTTGTAAGCCTGCGTAGACTGGCGTCGGCCGGATCAGATCTGAAACTGAGTCGTCAGGGCTGATGATAGTTAGAGCCATGCTAAGATCGACCGGCAGTCATCTTGTTATGAGCTTAAGGTCAGCAGATTGATGGATTAAATGTATCCTCACTGACTGCCGTAAGGCATCTTCCTTTTGCAAACCTGGCTCCCCCATATCAGAAAGAGTAGCCCGTACTCATCTGGATGCTGACCACCGTGGCTTAAGACTGCGAGTTAGCTGAAGAGTCCTGTTGGAATGACCCTTGTCAGTACCTGAATTGTTGCCTTATGACAGCCAAGAAGACAACACGTAGATGCCCAAGGATGATCCAGGTAGATAGTAGGTATTCAAACGGACTCAGACTATGCTCGACGAGTCTTCATCCTGTCATTGAGCCAACGGATCGAGGAACTTGATCCCGTCAGACAGCTCCGTATTCCGTAGTATCCGTATCCTGTACAGATCCCCTATTCTGTCAGCATGGCAGTCTGGAATAGAACATGATTCAGTGAGTGTCGATCCCCTCGTGAAAGACACGGCTCGTCCACGGATAGGAACGCAGATCGATTTATGACAACCATGTTCCTCGAACTGCCGATCTGTATGTAATATGTTGGGCTTGATACGGATTATAGAACGTCTGGCAGGGCGTAATACGGGTTACTTACCTACCTAATCCGTACCCAAATGAGTATTTTGTGATTCAGATCGAGAATATGTCGAGAACGACATCAGAGCCATGCCAGGTGGCGTTGCTTGCTCCCCTATAACTCAAAGCTCTGTAATTCCTGTCGTATCTTCGTACGTAACCATTTCGTTATTCAGTTCTGCAGTTCCTCGTCAACCCTTCGCAACTATTCCAGTGTTCAGGTGAGTACCTATGATGCATCAAAAGACCCTTCACGAAGAAAGCGTTTCTGTAAGGATAGAAGGTCCTTGTTCATGAATTACTACCTAGCAGTAATCTCTCATCTCTCATCGGTCGAGTTGCAATACAGTCTTGGCATACCCACTGACGTAGGTTCTCTCGACTACAGCAGATTTCTGTCAAACGTCCCGAATCTCAATAAAGAATTCATTATTTCACGTAAAAACAGCGACCTTTTGAAAAGACGTGGTGCAAATGCAAATCCCTGTTGACTGCTATGGCACAGTGCTATGGTAACCGAATGACGCCAGCCCTATCAACCCAGATTCGTATGACAGACAACAACATGACAAAGGTGACCCATCTAAGCCGTGAAGGCGTCGGGGAAACGGCGCATGTTGTCCTCGAGCTTGCCCTTGTTGCGGAGGAACTGGACGTAGGCACCGTCGTTCAGGATACGGCCGGCAGCCTTCTTCTCGAGGTACTCCTCGCGGCGGAGAGGAGTGAAACCCCAGTTCTTGGAGACAATGATCTTTTGTCTGCCGGGGAACTTGTACATGGAGCGGCGGAGAGCCTCAAGAGCGACAGCGCGGTCTAAATGTTGTTAGAGAGAGTATAGAGGGTTTCTTGATGCTATGGAACTTACTGGAGTCACGAGTGCGGACACTGAGGAGGATCTGGCCAATGTTGACACGGGCAACAGAGCCGTTGGGCTTACCCCAGGCACCACGCATACCGGTTTGCAATCTATCGGCACCAGCGCAAGACAACATCTTGTTGATACGGACGACGTGGAAGGGGTGGGCACGGACACGCATGTGGAAACCCTCCTTACCGGCCTGCTTGACGAGGTACTTGTTCGCGCAGATACGGGCGGCTTCGAGGGCCTCAGAGCTCAGCTGTTCGTACTCATTGGAGACCATGTGGATGCAGAGAGGGAAGTCATCGACGTTCGCCTTCTTGCGGCCAAGATCGAAGATACGGATCTTGGGGTCGGGGACACCACGGTTGAACCGGGACTTGGGATACGGCTATGGGAGACGGTCAGTCAGTAGGCGTTGATGATAGAAGTGGCGGCGGTGTCATTGGTGTAAGGAGAGGCAGCTCATTGCCCGCGCATCTCGGTGAAGATATGACGACATGGTGTTCGGGATGCGAGGACGACTTGGGCGATTGCGTCGACTCCAGAGCGGGATGGAGGAACAGGCGTGGATGTGGGAGAGCGGGAATTGCGTAAAATATCATTCATCTCGATATGAATTCGCTTCTTACCTTGTTCTTGCAGTATCGGTAGCAACGAGCGGGACGGCGCGCCATCTTGTCGGTATTGGCTGGATTGTGTGGTTGAGGTTAGTATGTGGTGTCGACAGATTGAATAAGCCCAGACAGTCCGCTTTGAAGCCTTGGGGGATGGCAAAAAATCCAAGTTGATTTCAAAGCAGGCGAGCGACGCGGTGGGGCAGTTTGGCGCGGTTTGATTGGTCCGTGAGTCAGGTGAAAAATGTGGGGTTAGGGCTAAAATGCGCACGCAAATAATGAATTAATTGGTGGCAGCAGCGAGGGACCCTCTTGCCAGTCGGGGCCGCTTGCCTGGCCCGCCGATAGAAAAAAAAGGCTAACCTTCCGCCTTCGTGACCAATCTCTCTCTTTTTCGCTGTTCACCACCACCACGACATCCCGCCTCTCGTACCGAATTCAGTCCCACGAGACAACACATCAGCAAAAATGGCCGGCAAGAAGACCAGAAAGGATGCCAACTCCATCAACAGCAAGTTGGCGCTGGTGATGAAGAGTGGAAAGGTCACCCTTGGCTACAAGTCCTGTACGTGAATCGCGATCCATCTCGTCGCCTCGCGCGTGACGTGACGTGCCCCGACCCAATATCCAATCGACCCTCGGCTTACAAGTTCTTCTACAGCTATCAAGAGTCTCCGCTCCGGCAAGGCCAAGCTCGTCATCATTGCTGGCAACACCCCCCCGCTCCGCAAGTCTGAGCTTGGTTAGTGAACCACGCGCCTCGAGCAGAGGGACCTATATTGACGCCAGAGTTAGAGTACTACTCCATGTTGTCCAAGACTCCCGTCCACCACTTCGAGGGCACCAACGTAAGTCAACCCTAAACTCCCATGTCTTGCTCTTCTTCACCGAAAGCAAGACGGGATGGTACTCCAGTCTTTGGTCTACCATCCCAGCCCAGAGAAAAAGCCTACTGTGGCTTTGGAGGGTACAAAACATCCGCTAACGTGCATGTGTTATAGATTGAGCTCGGAACTTCCCGTAAGTTATGATTCAACGACATCTATCGGACTCGTAGTCAGTCCGTCGGTATACATATCAGCATTTACTAACACAGCAAACTCCAGTCGGAAAGCTCTACTCTTGCTCCACCATGGCCATCCTTGACGCTGGTGACTCCGACATCCTCAGCGACCAGCAGGCTTAAATGTAACGCCTTACTTGCATCAAAATGGCGTTTGGGTTGACGGTTCGAAAAACGGAAACGTATTTGATCTTTCGGGGCAGAGGATCGCAGCATACCCGCTTCATGAGCAATGAGAGCACATGAACATGACCACGGGTTCTCGTAGTCTAGTAATGACTTCCCGGGTTCGCTTCTGGGGGTCCTACATAGCAATCCGTACGTCGAGTACCAATGATCTCGAGTGATACCCAATACATTTTCATTCTGGTAGGGAATGCACAATATTCTCGTCTTTCTTTCCCAAAACCGGGCGATATCATGTCGGCACCATGACGATATATGTCTTTTCACTACCTACCTTTGTTGTCCGAGGCGATACCAACGGTTTTAATGGTCGAATCGATCGATGAGTCCACTTCTCTCGGACTACCTACGTTCGCGAGTACCACTTGTCGGCCTACGTCTCCTAGCTACTATCGGGCCGAACGTTACGAGATGGTGTACAGCAGAAGCCAGAATCTGCCTGGAGCTCTTGCGTTTGATCTTCACGCAGTTGTATCGTCATATCCTTCCCGTCCCGGACTTGGATACCGACTATCTACGGGTTAATGGAGGTAGGTGTTTCAGACTATGGAAACCATTGTGTTTAGCAACAGTCGTAGGCGTACCGTTGACCTACCCGGTAAGCTCTGGCCAACATGCGACTTTTGTGTGCAACGAGGACCAATTGCTAGGTTAGAGAATTTCGGAGAATTTGGGCAAAACAACAAACCAACAAGCACGTCATGAAGCCTCTATTCAATCCTGATGTCATCCGGTTTTCAGATGTCTTGTGCCTGGGAGCGCACGCCTTCAATTCTGGCTCAGATTGCCATTTTATCCCCCATTCTCTCGATACAAACCACTTCCTATTACTGGCCGCATTCTCACGTCCTCGTTCGTTGATCTTCCTGCAAGCTTTCATACAGTAGTCAGTCATTCGGGCTTACTCTGCTACTGGACCCTCTCAGAAGTTCGTCTTCCGGTTGACTAGTCGGTCCATCATGGGTTCGGCGCATGGTAGCCCGTGCTTCCCCCTTTCTTCATCCACATTCTTGAGCCTCCTCTTTTTTGTTTGGTTGAGTCTCCAGCCCTTCCTCTATAGGGAACACTAGCAGTTGTCTAGTTAGTACCTGCAGCTGCCCCGGTACAGCGGACACCACATGTGAACGAGTTCAGATTCGCCGAGTGGGACTGCTGCAAGGGCCCGTCTGTTAGATCGATGGGGGCACGCGACGAAACGAGGTGATGGTCAACAATTGAGACGTTCTCCCGTGGACGGTTCCTTGCAGCTACCTGCTAAGTGTTCCTCCGGGGTCACTAGGTGCTCTTGGAAACAGATAGGCAGGTTTAGCATTCCGTATTTCTCCATGCTGACCCAGCCGTCGAATCTGGACAGAAATTCTCCGGTGTCCGCCGCTCCCGGGAAAACGGCAGTCTTCAATGGTCGGAATCCTCCCTTCTTTATAGTCATCCGCTAGACTTACGGATCTATTCTAGACTACCTGGATCGGAGGCCCAGGATGTCACCGACTCATCGTTATGTCACGACTTCATACACAGTATCCCGTTGGTATCTAGACATACACCAGCGTACGACTGACGAGCCAAGACGTGATTCATCGACTTCGGCGTCCGAGATGCTACTCGTACGTGCATGGGATTCGAAACCACAGGTCACATTCCCTTTGGGAGTTTCAACAATGCCCTCATGGATCGCAAGTTGGGTTCTGAGAGAGAGAGCATTGACTGACTGTTGACTGAGTTCTAATAGGAGTCTTAGAAGAAGTTCTATACTCCGTACAAAGACAAGTGAATTCTGATTGATGATATCTACGACGTCGAGAACGTTACGTCAGCTGAGATGTGATATCTTGTTCCGCCCCTGCTTTGGAAGCCGAGAATGGCTGCTAGTAACGATTATACCCATCTTCACGTGTTGTTTAGGATGTTCATCTACCGATCTCTCTCGAATCCTGGATGATGCAGTGTTAAGCATGTACCTTACAGCAACGCAACAAGCCGCCGCCGCATGACCTTGCAGAGAGAGTGCATATCACGGGATTTCAGCTACTACTCGTACGTTCAAAACTGTCAGACTTCTCGACTACTCCGTACTACAAGCAGACTCCGAGACTGGACACCCAGAGACCGTGATGTAATGGGAGAAGGGTTATGCAACCAAATGCTGCCCAACATCGTGGGTTCCGTCTTATAAGGAGGTCGTCGTTGTAGCAGAGCAGGTCTTAACGAAGTATGATCTACACTAGGTTGGGCAGATGCAGCAGATAAAGCGTGGAAACTATCGACAATCGCGGACGGATCATGGCAAATAATTCGATGGACGATGCACGAAGACGAAAAGTTAGGCCTCGTCGACTTGGGCTAAGTAGTAAGCGGGCAGGGGTTGAAGGCCAGGATGTCGGCATAGTCCATTACCGGAAGAGGGTTGATCTATTTCTGGCGCGTACGCTTCATGTAGGTACCTGTGTACTTACTCACATACAGTGGACACGGGGTGCGTGGTGCGTTAAGTGCAGCTCAGGTACGGTGCCTAACCGTTAGGCACAGCGTTAGGTTACGGTACTCGTAGGCGCAGTGCTACGGTACGGGAAGTACCTGGGACTTGTACATGACAGGCACGGTTTACTGGTGCAAGACGGAGCTGCCTATTTTCCGTACATCGGAAAAGCTAGGCGTGCTCATTGGCCTGCCACCGGTTGCTGCGTCGGAGTCCATGCCATAAGCGATGCCGTAAGCCAACCACAGTCGCTACGCCATGGGAACTGCCCTCCCTGGAAAGAGAGAATTCGGGAATATTAAAGGGGTTCAGGTGTGGCTGAAGGGCTGTGATAGGCTGGGCGGGCAGCGGAGTGGAGCTGTGGGTGGGGCTGCGAGTGAGGCGACGGGTGGATTGGCTAGCAGAAAAGGGTTCGGTCTAGTTGCTTAAGGCATGGGGCTAAAGCCATTTACCGCGCTGACCCCTTCTAAATAGGGGCCACAGCCACGGCCCAGCGTAGCGCAGCAAGTGTTCCTTAGCAACTCGCAACGTGATTATCGGAATTCCCCCCTCGAACAGGTCAGGTCAGGTTCAGGTCCCGTCCAGGTCCCAGTCCCAGTCCCGTCAGATTCATGTCCGGGTCGCGATACAATTTTCCTTGTACTTGACTTACTTGCTTGCACCTATTACAATACTTTCTTTTCACCAATCATCACCACCACAACAACAGCGGTGACCAGCGCTCTTGGCCCAGTGCGATCACGACTCTCGCGACCGCCGCATCGACAACCGCAGAACGGCTCAAGGCAATAATAAGAGAATCCCCACAGCAAAGTACGCAGTACGGATTAACAGCAGTAGACTACCGTATTCTATACCGTCTTCAGTCATTCGACCTGCTCCCCCGTTCTATCACTATCATACGACGTGGCAGCGTCCCCATAGCGAGGCGCCTACTCCCGTTGCTGCCCTGTTGCTGCCCCGTATCCCGTACGGATCCCGCTGCTGCTACTGCTGCTGCTAGCCCAGCGCATGCACCCGCGCACTTGTTCTGAGTAGTCCCTCGATCGTGCAGTATCTAGGAGTCCCTAGAGTCCCTAGACTCGCCAGGAAAAAGTCCCTAGAGCCCTTACCAAGTACAGTCCCTGGACCACTCAGACCAGAGAACCGCTACCTGCTCTACCATGTCTGCCGTGACCAAGAAGCCGAGTGCCCCGGCCTCGGGACGAGTCTCGTCGTCTTCTCTGACTGAGGATACCCACACCCCTTTGCCCTCGAAGCCCAGGACCGCGACACCCCCCTTGTCGTCCTCCACCAACGGCACTTCAGCCCCCATACGCAACCGGTCCATGCGCTCAAGCACTATATCTGCACGAGCTGCCGCGCATAGAACCACTTCATCATTAAGCATATCCTCCCAGGCTGAGGCTGACGCACGTGCCGAGACTGTTGCTCTCATCGACGACCTCAAGGACAGACTACAGAAGGCCGATCTCGCCTCGGAGCAGTATAGAAAGCAAGCTGAAGTGTTGCAGTCCCGCCTCGACGAGACTATCAAGGAGCAGTCCAAACTAGAGGAGCGGGCCCACGAGCATGAAGAGCAGATCGAGGCACTAAGGAATGAGAAGAGAGAAGCCGCAAGACAAACACGAGAAATGGAAGCCATCTACGAAGCCGAGCGGAGCTCGATGATGAAGGAAAAGGAGGAGATGTCTAACCGAGAAGAGGAGATGCAGACCGTCATCAACCGGTTAAAAGAGACCATCAACCAGCGCAACACTGACGATGACGGCCGATCATCTAGGCAACGTACGTTCTCAACCACTCATCCACTCAACCAGCCCATCTTTCCTATTAACCCTTGCCCTTGCCCTTGACGAGAGACCGACACTAACATCAACACCCCTTGCTCTAGTGAACAGCTCACCCAGTGTCGACAGCAACTTTGCACCCCCCTCGTCAGTCCAAAGAAGCGACTCACGGAATAACTCGAAGCTCCTGCTTCAAAAGGACAAGCTCATCGAGTCACTGCGCCTTGAGCTCGCAGAGGCACAGATCAAACTCGTCGAATCTGAGAACCGGGGCGGCGGCCGTCTACAGGAAGTCGAACAGCAACTCATGGAGGTCAAGATGGCGAACCTACGCTTGATGGAGGACAACGAGTCATACCAGCTCCTCCTCCAGGAGAAGACTCTCCAAGGAGACTTCGGCAAGGGCGACTTCAACTACATGGGCGTCTCTGCCAACCAGGATGCCCTCAACGCTCTGGAAGGTAGAAATAGAAACAGCACTGGAAGTGCGCTGGCCGGCGCCGTCACGAGTCTGGCTGATGAGCTCGGCTCTGTTGCCGACGAGTCGGAGATGGGCGAGGACGCCACACGTCGCCTGGGTCTCGAGGCCGAGCTCCGTGCCGTGAAGGACCAGAACAAGGCCTTGACCCTGTACATTAACAAGATCATCGAGCGACTACTACAACACCAGGAGTTCGAGCACATCCTCGACCAGTCGGCCGAAGCGAAGCCTACTACTACCGCTAACGTGCACAAGGACCTCCCGCCGCCTCCCGTCTCTGAGGCTCCCGCCACAGGAGGTTACATGCACCGTGCTAAGCCCGTTGCTACGCCCACAAGTACGGCCCGGCCCAAGTTACGTCCTGTAACTATCATGCCGGCATCGAACCTGGCCCACACCAATCCCGACACCGCACCGAGCATCCCTATTGGGTTGGCTCGTACGGGACGTCGCGGTCGTCCCATGAGCGATCAGATGACGGGCGGCGCGGGTTTCGTGAACGCCATGTACAAGGGCCCCGACGGACCTCTCTCACCCACCTTCAGCAACCCCCGCTCCGCCTCTCTATTCTCCACACCCCGGATGTCATCAGGTCACCCCAGTGCCGGTAACTTCCCCGGTATGCGGAGTGAGACTAGCAGTGTCAGCGGTGACTCCATCTCCGCTGGCGAGATCACGACAAGCCCGACGCGCCTAACCAGTTGCCGTGCCAGCATAGCGGGATCGGAGAAGGCGACGACGTTCGCGGGTAACAAGCCGCGCCCTCTGCGCCTCGTCCAGGAAAACAACCCGGAGAAGCCCGATAAGCGCGCCAGCTGGATGGGCTGGGCGTCTGCTGCGTGGTCGAAGAAGGAGGATCACCACACGGCGGAAGCCATCAGGGAATAAGTGATTCTGATTCTCTCATGATGGTGCCGGATTTTGTCTATACTTAATGTTTGCATATAGACAAAAGGGTATTCGATCCTTTCTCTTGCTTTAGCTTTATAATGTCCACGTCGCGATGGGGGGGAGTATGGGTTCTTTGCTTTTTGTTCCGGGGGGAGGTTCGCATCCTTCTCCGCTCTTTGTATGGTGCGACTCTTTTTCTTATTCACGACCTCTGTTTTTTGTTTTTTCTTTTCCTGTTTTCTGTTTCGTTTTGTTATTTCGAAAGTAAAGCTTGTATGTAAGATGACGCGATGACAAACCGATGTCTCAGGAAAGAAAGTAAAGAATGCGTTGGGGAAGAAGAAGAGAGAGAGCAGAAGAAGGGGGGCTAAATTGAAATGGGGAGAAGAGACACACAACACTTGTAGGCTAACCTACATACTTACCGATTATTAAGTGAGTGAGTGAGACTTACTTACTGACTGGAATGAAAATGACTTAATGGGATTTTCTCTTACCTTTTTTTTGTTTCTTTACTGAGATGAGATGATATGGAGAGGACGCGAGAGGGGAGGATGAAGGAGGGGAGAGTAATGTGGTGGTTTCATAGCTTTTTGAGAATTTATTAATGTTTCATTGACCTTCCACTGCCTACTACTACGTCTGTTCTTTGTTCTGTTCTTTGTTAGGGACAACTAGCATTGATGAAGTTTAATGAGCGTGAGATATTCTCCGATATTGATGACTATGGATCGTGTTTGATTACGCTTGCTGAGGGTTTGATGTCTTAAGGGGAAGTCTTGAGGGATGGGACGGGAGAGAGGGAGGTCGTCAGTGGCGTTGGTCTTGGATCTGAGTCTTTATCTCGAGTTTCGGACCGGGTTCCTGGATTTGAGTCTTAGATACGTCGAAGATCCGAGACTTGAATTCGGGACTCAGACCGATACTACGGTGAAGAGAAATGGGAATATGCGAGACTGGACTACGTATGTGTCTCTGTCTTCTATTCCCTAGCGGGAGTGTCTGTTGACGAGATCGATTACCCTGCTATGATCGGTGTTATCTATCTACGATCGGGAGTCCTGCCTGGCGCGACTATCTATCTACGAATTCGATTCCCTGTTGTGACTAGTATCCATCTGTCTAGGAGTTCGAACCTCTGGGCATTGTCGACATCCCTTACTAAGACGTGCTTGTATGAAGAGTGCTCGTGACTCTACGGGGGTACTCTACGTGAGTAGTCTGCGAGGATACTTTATCAGGACTCTACTCTGCGAGGGTAGGGACCGTCAAAGGGGAAGGTTAGTGGTCAGGTGCATGTTGGCGAACGCTCGGACGTCGACTATTCAGCCACACGCACACGCAGTCGCATTCGCAACACTACTACTAGGGTACGATACGAGAATATGCTAACTCGCAAGGTGAGTTGGTTAACTATTCGTATCCTCGTAGACTACGCTCTGTACGTGGAAAACCGGTCTTATCCCCTTCTTGGCCGCCGTAAAGCAACAGCTTGGTCACTTGGTCCCGTACTCTTCTGGAGTTGACCACCACGGAACGGATGAATACTGTGATTTAGCTAGCTACATGTCAACAAGGTGTTGGTTAGGTAAAGTCCTGTTAGTTAACGGTTGGGTGTTTGATGACGGCAAAGGTAAGCTTACTCAAGGTCGTGGTATGAAGCCGGATGGGTTGAGGTCTGCTACTATCAGGTAATCTGGTACGACAGCTTGCTGGCTATCTCCGGGTCGCTTGTTAATCTGATCTACAAGTAAACAGGAAAAAGTCAGTGAGCCCTCAACACAGGATAGTAGAACAGGTATATCCATAATTGAGGTGTTCGGTCTTGGTGCGTATGAATCAAGGGCGTTCCAATACCAGCCCAACACATCTACGAACTTCATCCCTAGATAGTCATCCGGCACTACCTCCCTGAGTATCTTTCTCCTTCTCACGTCACTTGCTCCAGGGAAAGCGGAAAAGCTATCAGAAACTGCCGAATGAATAGGCAGTTCAACATGGCTGCAGTCATATGACTCAATATCAACTTCGTCAGCACCGCTTTAACTGAAACAAGGCTGTCGATGAGGACTCTCCCGCTCTTGCTCAATGTATCTCACTAGCACATCATCACGGCACATAGCATTCAAGTGAGTAAAGAGTTCTTATTATTGGTACGAAAGCGAACTCGACGATGACCTACCTCAGGCCTGTACCCGACAGTCGACTGTCGACAAGACGAGCCAGGTCGACTGTCGGCACCGGGGTCAGAGATTTGGTCGACTGTCGAATATATTGACACAGGTACCAATGTGAAGGTCTGTTGTATAATCACCTAAAGACCACTATTCTAACAACGGTGGCAATTCCAGGAGTCGCGCTGCGATTCAGGTCGCCCACCACTTCGTTACCCCTGAAACCTCTCGACCGCGACTATCCAACAATGATGCGCGAAGCATTGATGCCTGTGATTCCAGAACGTTGAACACTTTTAAGGAATTCAGCACGTTCAATAGACACAGCACTCAACGAGGCTCGATCCCATCTACAAGTTCGCCGACCTCCTGAAAAGACACGTTCGGGCTCGTCTGACAACCCAGGCACGGATAGTAGTTCAATTGCCATATACGAGAGACGAGGCCATTCATGTCGGCGATCTCCTTGCAGCCACCAACTCAGTGCCGTCGTCCCCTCGGGTAGCCTCGTTGGAGATTGGTGAATGAATTCCGTAAATTCGTCGTCGCCAGTGCAGGTAGCGATCTGCAGAAGTTGAGCCGCACGGTCGAATGCATCAGGCTCAGAGGTGATGGATGGCGCTGGCGACGCATTTGCGACGACTTCTCGTATGCTATATCGCTCGTTCCAAAGCTGCTGAACAGCTGCAACGGCTGGTCTGACCCATGCCTTCCGCCAATTCTCCTGCAGATATCGGTGTCGTCGTCCTGGATGTAGAAGCAGTGCCGCTGCATAAGCAGGCGTTTCGGAGGTTCGTGCGTAGTATTTATCGAAGGTGTACCAGCTTGTAAGAATCGCCACCATAAGCTGGGGGCGGTTCACCGCTCGTGCCTTGCGACGGTCAGCTTGACGATGAAATATTCATACGCAATGCAGATCCCCCTACCTTCTCCGTCTCGTAATGCTTAACGATGACATCCATGGTCCAAAGAATCTCATCGAGAGTGACACTGTCCCTTTGTAACCGCTTACACGCTGTGTCAAACGGCAACAAGAAGTTGCGGGTATCGTAAAGTACGTCACAATCACTGTGGGTAAGCTGTTGACTCTCAAGTTCAGGGAACTCAGCGACATAAGTATTAATGTCTCGACGCATGTTGCCGTTACAAGCACATTGTAACAGTGCATACCACGAGTTCCAACGAGTAGTGTTGTCAGCAGGTAAAGCCATACCTGCGTGAGCTCGAAATCTGTTATAGTGACTCGACGACTTCCGGGTGTGGATCTATATGTTATGAAGCTTTATTAATGAACTCATCGTCCTTGCATAGCCTGCGTCACCGTTGTTCATGTTAGTAACAAATAAAGCTTCCGACTCAATATCAGCCTCATTTTTATTCAACTGACGCTCGGCTTCGTCAACTGCTTCTTCGTCTTTAGCAAACAAAAAAGCTTGTACGGCAAGGTTCAGAATGTGTCCTAGGCAACGGATGCGGTGGGTTGTAGCGTCCCAAGTGATAGGCATATCGTTACGTTGATCCAACAGCTCCGAGAGAGCTTTAGTTGCCTTATCGTTTGCTGACGCATTATCTGCACAAACGAAGCCAAGTTGAGGTGCGATATCGTAGTCTGCGAGAACGTCGTATAGCTTCAACGCCATTGTATCCCCTGTGTGGTCCGCTACCTCAGGGAGTGCGAGAAGTGCTTTGAGTAGTTTACCTGCAGCCCGGTCAACAAAGTGCGCGACGACAGCTAGTAGCGACTTATAATTAGGAGAGGTCCAGATATCGAACGCGAGGTGAATCCTAGTTTCTGTTTGTTTAAACAGAATGCGCAGCTCCTGTTTATGCCATTCGTAGGCATCGTTGATTAGTCTAGGCACTGCGGCTCGAGACCTAATCCACTTTGTCTCGACCATGGGATTGACGCATTGCAACAGGGCCTTCAGTTCAGGCCACTCAACTGCCTGATGCGGCAGGTTGCGTGTCGTGAGGAGTCGTACAATCTTGTCATTCAGGTCTTGTTGATTGATGAGATCGTGTAAGAATTCGTTGTTCTGTCGAGTCCGTAGCGCCATAGTTGCAGCCTCAGCCCTAGCCAGACTGTCCTCAATTGACCCCGGCCCCTCGATACGTTGTTTCTTTCTGCGCCGAGCAGCCTCCTCCGCCTCTCCTGTATATCCGTCAACAGAGATAGCGTGAGTGTGCCACAGGTGATGTTTCGCAGCGCCAGTATTCGACAGTTCTTTGCTGCATTCTGTACACACCCATATTGCATTCCGCCCGTGCCGCTGCGTGATACCGTCGATCGTCTTAGGATGTCCATGCTGCCACACACCTGATGTTGTAGCGCGCTTCCTTACAGTAGCCTCATCTGCTCGCGAGGAAGTTGCGTAGTTGGAATCGTCGAACAGCTGGCTAGAATTCGAGGCCAAGTCTGCGAAAGTACGAAGTTCGGAAGGTAGCGTGTCCGGAATTGAGGACAGCTCGGCGTCATCAAAGTCGTCCTCCATCTTGTCAGAAGCGTAGAAAAGAGAGCGATACCGAATATAGAGAAGGTAGAGAAGGTAGGAGAAGTAGGAATTGAGTAGGAATTGCAGGAAATGCCGCAGCAAGTTGAGGGCATCCGGAAGGTCCGGAGGAGAAGATTACATCATCGTGATGACATACTCGACAATCGACAGTCTTTCTGTCGACCTCACCTTCTGTCGACTGTCGGCGACAGTCGACTGTCGACAGCTTAATCGACAGTCGATATTGTCGACTGTCGGGTACAGGCCTGACCTACCTAAACTACGGCCTGAGCGTCTTCCCCAGCCCAGATCTCAGTTCAGAGATCGTGTAACACCTACCTACCTGAGCACTATATATAGCCCGTGGCGTTTGCTTTTCCTCAGACCGTCTACGAGTAACTTACCACATACTTACTCCTCACCGTCGCAACACAATGCCAGATCGCCTCGCTGACACCCCAACCCAACTCTCCATCTCCGTCCTTAAATCCATCCACATAATCCAGTCCATTCTCTACCATAAGCAGCCCAAAGCAAGTATCGTGTTTCAACTCCACGTCCGTAAACCCCCATCCGTGAAACGCACGGCTGACAAATAAGTATGATGGGAGTTTCACTCCAACGATGAATCTCACTCCAAATACCATCCGTAAATCACCCCGTTTTAAGTAATCGTAACACCTACCACGCCCGCAAACCCGCAGACTGAGTGTTGTGTCTGTGTCTCGTTACTCGTGTCCTGGTTGCGGTGTGATGAATGGGGTTCTGGTCGACGTTACCATTGGAGTTGAGGGATGTGCCCGTGCAACGGACACGGGCTATAACGCCGATGGGGGAATTTGTAATCGGTGTGGTTTCGCCGTTTCATCGCGCTGGCACAAATATATTCGTATCGATCGAGATTGAATAACCCTGACGATGACAAAAGAAAAGAGAAAAGAAATCGACTTGTAAGCGATGACGACTCTACCAGGTTCCGTCTGTGTTCACAAGTGAGTAAGTATCTTGATGTTGTAGAAACGGACCTCCGTCACGCAGCGGTGACACCAGCCCGGTCGGGTCAACCCCCGACAGCCATCCTTCGGACCGACGGCAAGCACCAAGACAAAGTCCAGAAACCTGCCCGCGAGGTTGTGTGCTTGGCTGGATAGTGTGTATCCACACGTACCACATAGGCCACGCTACTGAGGCATTACCCATCTGCACGGGTACTTATCTGGGCTAAAACTTACCCCGACATTGACTGATCATGCCACCGATGTCATCCCCCACATTAGGCTCTCTTTTTCTCTCTCTCTGTCTGTCTATCTTTCTTGTTTTCTGCTTCGCCAGTTCACTGCCCACTTTCAACCAACTAGGTAGATAACCAACTCTCGTTAGCAATGCACTAGAGTCTTAGACAGGTGGGTTTGTTGTGGGAAGCAAGCAGCGTAACGGGTCTCGCGAAGATCTCAAGATTGGCGTGGGATTCTGTCTATCACCGGGAGGAAGTTCGTAGCGAGTGATCGTGCCAGATCCCGCGTTCGGATCCCGACTTTTCATCTGTGCCGTCTGTCAGTCAGTGCTGGATATGCATTAAGCCGTTACCTGCCGCAGTTTGTCGGTCACGATGGCAGAAAAACAGCGGAGAGGGGCTTGTTCGTCCTAATGCGGACGGAGCTATCTCCTATCTGTGCCGGAACCATGGCCCAAGGAGCCCGCAAAGGTGTTGAGATCGCAGCCTAATCATCTGCACCTAACTATGGGCAGCCAATCCGCGCGAGTCTTTCAAACCCGGGGTGCAGACCAAAGGCAGACACATGAACACATCCACCTATGTACCTATCTGCCTACCTACCTTACCCATCGACCCGGCGCTGCGTTGACGTGGTCTTAGTAGTCCCTCAGTACTTACATAAGCGCGACGGCACAGCACGCACCGGCGTGGGGGTAAGATAGCATAGGGCAAAGAGATCAGGGAAGCCAGGGAGGTCCTGAGGTCATGTAGGTATTCCGTAGGTCAGGCAGCTGGAGGTAACCCAAACCCACGCCGGGGATCACCACAGAGTGGCATTCCGTAGGTTGTGTCGTTCCGTATACCTCAGGTATGTTGTGCGGGACCAGTGGGTTGGCCTCGATCACCGGCCGTACGTAGCCATGCCTATACTAGCACCTACGTAGGCACGACAAGATGGACAAGATGATTGGATATGCAGGCAGATCCAGCCTGAAGGATGATGATGCTATCAGGCATGTACAGATGTACAACCACCGGCTTCCGAGCACACGATGGGTAGCACGGCAAATCGAGCTACTATGTAACTGGGTAGAGCTCATAGAGCTCAACAAGTAGCACTCGGATGAGATTGGCAATGCACTGCTACTGACTGATGTGACTCTTTACGGTCTGTCACAGAGGATACGGTGAGTTTTCGAATGCGCTTGACAAATGTGCGATGCCAAAAGCGTTCTGCTGAATCGCCAGGGCGTCGATCGGTGGATGTACAATTGGACTCCTGTGGATCTCTGGATCATCATCATGGTGGTTGGTATGTGACTGTGTCTTGTCGCCTGGAGCATAACGTAATGCTGTCTTGGAATCGTCCCCCAAGATCCATGCCTAGATGAACACAAATGGCCCTTACATATGTCGTAGCTAGAGCAGGTCAGGTCAATGGGATAGTATCTGGGATATGGGGGGTACCGTATTCCCTACTCGTAGATTCATGACGAGAGAACGTTGTTGGCCATTGATTACTTCCAGCTACGCCATACCTAATGCCCTTCATTAGCATTGCCAGTCGAGATGTCGACATAATATTGCCACCTATTAAGAAGTGACGAAATGTGTGACTGTGTGACCCGTGGTAAAGTCCTTCTTCACCAAATTCGTCGTCGTGGGTTGGGTTAGGGCGATCAAAAGTGGGCGTTAACTCACGCGATGCAATGCCAATTGGATCCATCCCATGCATTTGCCCTATTTCCTTAACCGATACTTCGTAGTTGCCTACGAAACGTACATAGGCAGTTAAGCGTAGTGTACTTCGGAGGTGGCGTCCGTACGGGCAGGTATTCCGTCAAGTTATTCTGAACCAAGAGCATCTTATCAGCTTTCGGTCCGTTTCTTGCCTTTCCGGCCCGTTGCGCGCGAATTTAGAAGTTGTACAGAGCATACGGGGTACTGCGTGGA
Organism: Xylariaceae sp. X3-2; assembly: GCA_028637685.1. Classification (NCBI taxonomy): domain Eukaryota; kingdom Fungi; phylum Ascomycota; class Sordariomycetes; order Xylariales; family Xylariaceae; species Xylariaceae sp. X3-2. The sequence continues at coordinate 41,164 of JAJFDI010000147.1, forward strand.
GATCGTGAGAGTAGGCCCCTTTTCTAAGACGAACTGTCAAGCAACAGTAAAATGATCGAGAGAGGCCTTTGTCCACACAATCTCTGGCATCGTCTGAAATTAGGGTTGAGATGAACCCTGGAATATTCGGTACTGAAGGCATGCGCTTCAGATCAGGTGAATGTGCGCGGTGCGCCACCATCTACCCTCGTTTCCCGAATTCTGGCCACTCTGGCAGAAGCGAGAGACATGTGAAGCGAAAGGCGGCGGGCAGAAGAGCCGGAGAACATTTCGGCCATGTGTGTCGGTTACATATGTTCCAGTCAGAGGGGAGCCCCCCACATCCAAGACTCCTGAGTGCGTCCACGATTATGGTAACCGAGCCTATGGAAATCTCGGGTTCCTGCGCGGATGACCACCACTTCAGGGTACGTCAATACCGTCTAGTAGCAGCCACCATCCTCCATTGTTTGATGACATGCCAACGCAGCACGAGAGACAGGGACATCAAACGAGATTGGGGTCCGGATTTGCTGACGAGCTACCGCCCGTACGGACCGCTGCGGATGATGTCAGCTGACGCGCCAGAGCAGAGAAGTCTCAATCATGAAGGTGTCAAATCGGTAGCTCTATATAAAGTGCTACTCCATAATATGGGCTGACACGGATAGCAGTAAATAGGCAGAGCGTTGTTCCAAACTCAGGCCGACCGCGGGAGTCTGGCATATGTGCTGTGTCTCCGTAGTTCGTGCCTGATGGTATGTGATGGTCGTATTAATGGGCAGCTGAGGGTGACATCCATCACCTTCTATTAATTATGAAGCGTAGTATTAGATGCCTTGCCGTCCACATGGCGATGTGTGAGAGGCCCAGGATCGGACGATACGCTGTACAGAGTACCTACGCCTACTCGTATACAAGTCGTATACGTAGCGCACAACTGTCCATGTCTCACTCCTCAGGAGGAGACAGGGTACTCCGTACATCTGAAGTGGTGGTGTCGTGTACCTGGGGTCCTAGGACTGGTGGCCGGACCATTTGCGTAAGGCTGACGAGGAGGGCCAGAACGGTCTCGTCTCGCGATCACCTCTGTGAGTCTATGGTGGAAAGACAGGCAGAGATGTTTTGCTTCAGCATTGGAGAGAAGCGGAACCGTTGAGATTCTGTGGCTATTATTCAAGCCCTTCTGTCTTCTGCATCTGCAGTCAGCGGGATTCATGATTCGAGTGAGGATTACCTGTCCATCGCCGCGAGTGTCCGCCATGCCATGGTCTTGGGGATCCGTCGGATCCTCCCGGACCAAGACCACGAGTACCTGGCTAGGTACATTCTCACGGGCAGATTGTGGGTTTGATGGGACGACATCGAGACGTGAAATCTCTGATTTTTAGCCCCATTTTTCATTCTTCTTTTTTCTCTCTCGTGAGGTACGGAGTAGATCGTGAACAAGGGTCTCATGGGGTGAGCAGCTGATGACTGGTGGATGAATTTTCTTTGACATTCCATAGGTGATGGAGTGACCGTTGATTCTCTTCTGCTGGCTTGAGGAACGCCATCGTTAGAACGATTGGACGAATTTGGAGCAGTTTGTCTGATTAGTTGGCTGCCAGATTAGCTGGCGGCCTACCAGTCCACTCGATCGTGAGTGCAAAGTAATAATGGAGGGTGGTTTCTTTTTCTGAATACGGAATACGGAAATACCATGCAGATTCACGTGTCTGTACGGAATGTTCTGTGCAGAAGGGAACCCCGTAGACCAGGTAGTATTACGAGAGGCGTCAAGTGTTTTGAGGCAAAAGAGAGGAATGGACGGAAGCCAGCGAGATCGAGAGAGTTCCAAGCTCACTTGACCCAACTGTAATCCCGTCGGTCGCTCTTACTACTCAGCCAGTAATCCGTAATTTTGTGTCGTTGAGGCGTTTCTGGAGGCAACTACGGATTAGTGCAGAGCCCCGGCCAGGTTCATATTCTGGTTAGGTGCTTGCACTAATCCGTTTTCCACTTAGAGATTCGCACACTAATTATTTCCGCACACCACCTGAGAGTACTACGTTGCTTCTAGGCTGCTTCTATGTCACTCGCTAGATGGCTCTTTCGAATCCGTAGTCTGCTGTCCTCAGAAGAATCAGCCGAGAGGCGTGAGTTGAGTGTTTGAAGTCTTCTTGCTAAGCGTTCAGCTAGAGCTCTAGGCGGATAACGTGACTTATTCAGCAGAATGTCGCCGTAAGTGGGGTGCGAAGTGTCCAGAAGTCAACATAAGCAAGCACCGATTAACCCTTCTGGGTAACCCTAGTCGGTGCGCTAGCGTAGTGCAAGAGTAGGCAGGTGCGCTAGTGTGCGCTAGTGTACATAAGTCGGCGCACTAGTAAGAATGAAGTACGTAACCTGTGAGCTTAGCGGCCATCATCGCATAGCGATCGCAGGCCAATCACCCTCACATTGGGCAACCGTCCAAAACGGTACGTCTCAGCTTCGTACATGCGCCGTAATCCGTACATTGACTGCCCTCTCTGCAAAGTACACTACGAAGCACACATACATTAGCTGCATCCAACAACGCCAACTCACCATGATGAAACTGCCTGAAAATTTGCAATCCTGGCAAATCATAGGTGGCCTTGCACTTGTTTGTGCCCCGGATTTCATCCGACCAGCCAATTTGTAAGAAATCTCTTATGGTCATGACACCCACATGGTACGATATTCACCAAAGGTAGGAGATACCATCTGATAGTGGTTGTTTATGGTGTGGGAGGTACGAAACGGTCGTGTCTTCCGCATGTACTTGCGCACAACGGAGTGCCTGCCCCTCTGCTGCTCGTACGGAATACTTTGCCTCCAGGTATCGTTTACAGAGGCTCCGTAGCGTGTTTCCAGTCCAGTCCAGTTCAGTAAAGCCCCCGAGGATGCCGTCGTTTCTGAAGAAAAATTCGGTAAATAGGCAGCCTCGCTAAGCCCAACATGGAAGGTTGCGGCAAGAGTTCCTCCCTTCTGATACACTGCGCTAGTCTAGACCAGAAATCTAATTTCAAGCACAGCCCTATGTACTTTAGGTATTGCGGAGGTAGTGCAGTGGTACGGATTAGTTCACGCTAAGCATCTTTCGCTGCATTATGTAATCCGCTGCCCACTAATAGCATAAAGTGGTGGGCTCTGTGTACGTGAATTGTACTTAACAGTACATTTGCAGGTACGAAGCACACTATTATTCGCCCCAATGCTTCCCTTTCGGGCTACCGATGATGGCACCTTCCACACCATTTTCCTCTGTGTTTACCTCAACACGGATTACATTGTGGAAAGTACTGCCTACCTACCTGAGCTCGTACCTTCCTTCCTCCCCACAGGTCCAAAGGTCGTGTTGCTAAGAATAAAAAATACATCCGCAGCTACGACGGATCACAGCCAGACGAACGTAGCCCTGCTGCTGCACCCGTCGCCGTCGTCCCAGTTCCCAGTTCCAAGTTCCTGATTTCCCGATAACTCGCGGTACATGGTACTTGTCCGTTTCTGACGTGGCTATCACCAAGCGGGTACCTTCAGAAACTGTGCATGCTCCATCATCATACCTAACCGCGCCATTCCCGTCGCCCTTCGACCTCGGTTTTCTCACTCCTACATACACCACACAAATCTCAACCCTCGACAAACACCCACCTACTCACCAATTCTTCCGGTCCTGGTTGACGTTCGGCTGGCCCCTCTATTTCCAAACTCCCCTCATCTCCTTCATTTCGATCGGCCCGTGTGTGGCTACATATTGCACCCGCTTCATCATCACGATTTATGCCGTATTGTGTCATCCCAACGTTTCTCGCCCGCCTGAATCTTCGCGACCAGCATCGCCGCTTTGGATTCCTGCGTCTGCCGACCAGCACCAGCAACAGCATAGGACCGTCTCCGATTACGGTTTACGCTCATATTTATATTCGCGTCACTTAACCAGTGGATTGTCCCAACGCAGTGTGGGATAGGCATACGGACTGGTCAACGGGCCTGGGGGGCGAAGTGCAAGAGTCGAGGGATTAGGCAGTGAGTGTCAATAGCGTCAAGGTCTATCGCCCCGTTCTTTCGTCCGTCCGCTTGTCGGCCCATCTATTACGGCTAGAGCAAGAGCATCGACAGCACTAGCCGCCATTCGCTTCAGTCTGTTCCACTCCCGTTGTTAGGTCGCATACCCGACTTATTGCGGTGATCGTTCTATGATGGTTGTTTTTGACGAGAACACGCCGGTTATTCGTTCGAGCTAGACCCAATTCCTTGGTGGGTGGCATGAACTTATAGCTATTAAAAGCCTGGATCGTTACTCGCAGGACTACTCTGTGAGCAAGCAACGACTAGCAACACTTGAGACACCGAGACCGGGCATAATGGGAAGTCCTGGTATTTCTGCTGGCCTGGGGGCCAGTCCTTCGAGCCCGAATTCTACCCACCATAACTCGTCCATGGCGTCGAACGCCGTCGGAAGTCGAATTCCCAGACGGACGTCGATTCCGTCCTCTTCGGCGGCTACTTCGCCTACGGAGTCACGAGATCCGTCGCCTACTAAAACCTCTGCGAAGCCGACTCGTTCTTGCGCATCGCCGGTTCTGTCGCGCAAGAATAGCATTCAGGAGCCCAACTCCGTTGCGAAACGCTCAGGCATTACAACTGCCGCTCCTCCACGACAGCTTACTGGATCCATCATTCCTACTAGTTTTCTCCCTCAACCTGCTGATTCTTTCTCGCGAGTGCCTGGTCCATTAAAGTCGGCGACATTGGGCCTCGAACCACTCAAAGATTCCGCCCATCGGTGGCCCATCTCTCCGCGACTCAAATCCCCGCCTCCCAGCTTCAGCAGACCAACCGCCGCTTCATCGGCTCGCCGTAGTGATACGGTAGAACCTCCTGCCATCAGTGTGCAGCGCCCTACTCCTTCGCCTCTAGCGGACCCAAGTTCGCAATCAGCACCTGACGAGATGGATGAGTACCAATTGCCATCAGGCATGAAGACCCCTGGCCGTGGCCCGAGTAGCGGAGCATCGACTCTCGAGACCGTGCAGGAGGTTAGTCAGCCCAATACGCCCCGGTTGGGCTTGAATACAGAAATTCCCAAGCTCGATGAGACGGCCACGTCAGACAGCTCCACACGGGACAGAAGCCCCGACGCCACATCGAGCAGTGTCAACTCGATGCAGAGTACGACCAACAGCGAGAGTGGGAGCGACAGTGGTAGTGTGAAACCCTACACCAAACGAACTAACAGCGCCGCCCTGCATCATTTCCTCCAGAGTCGGCAGTCCAGTACGGGTCTCAGATTCGGCGGCAGGGGGCAGACATCAGCAGAAAGCTCCTCCAGGAACATGACTGTTGAGACGGAAGAGGTCAAGGACATGCCACAGTTGTCATTGATCCCTAATCTCGGCGGACAGCGAGTCAATGGAAGCTTGAGAACTCGGCCCAGCAACGAAACTATCAAGCCTAAGAAGGAAAAGAAGCGGCATCCTCGGAAGACTACCTCGATTGCTTCGGGTAACGGTGAGCCACCGCGTTTAGTTCCAACGCCAAAGCTCCGACATAGTTGTTCGGAACGAATGGACTCTCTCACAACACATTATGCTTCTCCACCGAAACACGGTCTAGGATCGTGGTGTGATGAAACGACATATTACGTCCATGGTCGGCCGGTCAAGCGACCAGCACCTGATGCAAGGGCCAACAGTATCACTTCTCATATGGCTTCTTTACTAACTCTAGGTCCTCGTCCAGCATCCTCGAAAGCGGATATCTTCGAGGCCAAGATAGCTAGTGCAGTCGAGGAGGCCAACTCCTCTGACTCCGACGAAACGTTTGTGTACGACTCGAATCCGCCCGATGCCGAGCGCCCTCGACGGTACCATTCGCGCACTCCGAGTGTAACATCCATGGCCAGTCAGATCGATCGCAATGGGGTGCGACCTATGCACGCCGTTTACGAGAATGGAGCCCCGACTGTCCCTGTCAAGAAGAGCATGAAGTTCGTCAATACTTACGTGAACAGCGGTAATGAAGGCTTGCATGGTGATGACGATGGACGTGGCTCGGGCCGGAATAACATGGGCTCGGCGCGAGGAACGATGCGCTATCACCACCATCCCGGCCGTTGGGGTAGGAACAACGGCAATAACAACGCTTCACTGTTTGATAACGAATCCCCTTTTCCTGGCACGTCTCGGTCCGCACTCTCGGGCTCTCGACCGGCGTCTAATCCACCCAGTCCGCAGTCCGCGAGTATCAGTCGAGGTTGGTTACCGGGTGGCAAGCGACAGGTTCTCATGTCCAACGGCTACAATATGAGTGACTCAACGCCGGCGGATAGCGAACGAACCCCCCTCCTTGAGGCCGGCCCAATGCGTAGCGGCCGAAGCAGCCGGAGTCGACGCTACATGTCGTCACGAAACCTGGAAGCGCAAACCTACCCCCGCAATACGTCGTTCCTCAATCGCTGTGCTAGTTGCATCGTTCTGATCGTCATGATATTGCTTGTAGTCACAGGCGCTATTGGGTTTATGTTTGCGACATCACAGCCGCTGACTGACGTCGCCCTGTTGAAGATTGGAAATGTTCTGGCCAGTGAGCAGGAGCTCATGTTTGATCTGACCGTGCAAGCCCAGAATCCCAACGTCGTTGTCGTGATGATCGACTCTGCGGATATCGAAGTGTTTGCCAAGTCGCCTCACGCTGGGAACGACTCGGAGTGGTGGCGCCATCCATCGGGAGATCATTTTGAGATCCTCGACGACCCGAAGAACGATCAGCCCAACTTCGACGAACCTTCGGATGAGGACAGCTCTCCTAACATGAGACTGGGTAACATCCACTCGCTCGACAGCCCTCTGACTTACGAAGGTTCGTTCTTCCACCGAGGCTTCACCACCTCGTCTGGCGAGCTACGACTCGCCCACCCCGGCAATTCTACCGACAGCGGCACGGAGCGATGGGAACGCATTATTGCGGATGATTTTACTTTAGTCATTAAGGGTGTTCTAAAGTACACACTCCCTCTCAGTCACAAGGTCCGAAAAGTATCGATATCTGGCAAGACTCTTGTGAAGTCTAACGCCGCGAACGACCCAACTCTCCGACCCAACGAGCCGGAGATCACGATCTCTAAGAAAGCCACAGCTTGGACTGCCTAGTCCTAACCACTTTTTCCTTTGTAATCCACTTGTCATGAACTGTGTAGATTAGCGAGCATGATACTTGCATCCTCGGGCGCTTCCGGCGTTTGGATCCGAAACCTTTATTTTCCGTTGAGATGGCAACCACCTCCCGCCCCTTATCTGCGACAACCAAACGCATTATTCACCGGGGAAAGGGGGCGTGGTTCCAGTCTCTACACTATTTATGGTTTTTATGCTTGCTATATTTTCCCACGTGGAGAAAACAAAACCAGGAGGGGGCGAGAGAAGAAGAAGAGAAAGAAGAGAGGAAGCTGCTAATGATTAAGGGGGGGCGGTTATGCACCACTACTTTGCAACACACCATAGCCACGGCGTTTATTCACCTTTTTTATTCTACCTTATTATGGGGTGTGGCCTGTTGGCATGCGAATAACATAGGACCGGACAGACAAACAAAACAGTCGAGCAACGCAATAAAGTGATCGTCGCCCTTTTCACTTTCTTGATGGTGATGATCTGCCTTTCACCTGTTGGCATTGGGGATCGAGGATTACTCCTCTCCTTTTTGCGGATTGGTGTTGGTGGATGTCATTTCAGGAACGCGATTATCGACCTTACTTACGGATACCCTGGACGATATTGGCGGGGAGAGCGAGTTTTGTGTTTGGTCGTTGCGACGTCTTTGAGGAATCGTACATATCGTTCTTGTACATACCAAAGAGATGCATTGAGCACCACATCGACTCTTATCACCGACATGGATCGCGACCTTGGTATCGACCTTATTGTCTTGTTCGTCTTATCTGTTTATCTGGAGGATTGGAGGAGGGAGGGAAAGAGGGGTGGATTGTGTTATTGTGGATGTACGTACATACCTGGTCAGGTTACGCTGGCCTGGGCTAGATGAGCTATGTGAAAATGTTGATGATGAGAAAAAGATATGTTAATGCGAATGAAATGAACAAAGAAAGAAATTGAGTTGCGTGTTTGATATTGTGATTGTGATGTATCGTAGGGAAGGGAATGTGATAACTTGTGATCTGTGATTCGTGTTTTACAAACACTTCCATGAAAGGGGTTGTAACTCGTTCAGATGGAAACTGTTGCAATTGATATTGCTGGCAAGGTGAGTTTCACAGAAACACAAACCCGATTACATTCTCTATTTATGGGAGTTCCAAGTCTTATGATGCGCAGTCACACTTCCACGCTTTATCACGAAACGTTTTGACAAGAGAGTTCATTTCTATTATTTCTCTTTAAGTTATAAGCAAAACGTTTCTTGAGTATGTACGTCCAATATGTTTCGTCGTGTGTTGTCCATGTGTACCCAGTCTGTTCCGGTGACTGAACTCGGATAATAAGGAGGTGGACAGATAGGTTAGGAGCGAGTGTGATTAGGACTGGGTATCAACAGACAACAGATAGATTCAGGACAACATATACAATCTATCTATCTACCCCCTAATGCACCTCAGCCGCGACCAACTGCAAAATCTCCTCAACCCCCCTCCTCACATTCTTCGGATCCTTCGCAACCCGCTGCCACACCTCTCCATGTCTCGGCTCAACACCCACACACTTCTTAATCACCTCCTCCCTCTTCTCCGGCGTACCGTGCTCCACTAGGAACTTATAGTACCACGCCCAACTGTCTCCTAGATCCGAGTCCCGCACAAGCGCCCGCTCGAACCAGTTCTGCGCCTTGTCGAGACGACGCTCGCCCCAGAAGATGCGCGCCACGGCGACGAGGAGGACAGGGTCGTTCTCGGCTTCCTTGACGGCTTCGACGGCGCGGGGCTTGCGCTGTTTCGGCTCGGTGAGGTGCCAGATCTTCTCGGCCCAGAGGAGACCTTGCTTGTTCTTGGGTACGTCGCGACGGGCGCGTTCCATTAGGGATTCGGCTTGTTTGTTGTCGCCGGCGCGGAGCTCTAGACGTACAGACTCGCACCATAACTCGGGAGACTTCGGAACAGCGAGACGCGCTCGGTCGAGAACTGAACGCGCCTTGGGAAGGAGACCAAGGGACTCCTCGAGACGGGCGTACAGAAGCCAAAGGGGCACGGAGCCTGGAACGGCTTTGACACCGGTCGCGTATGCTTCGCGGGCCTGTGGCTTCTTGGCGAGATCCTCGTAGATCTGGCCCTTCATCATCCAGAGCTTGGGGTAAGAGGGGAAGAGGTTCAGGGCCTGCTGTACGAGATCGAGCGCTTCGTCGAGGTTGTTGAGTTGTCGCTCGAAGGCGACACTCTTCATCCACACGCGATCTGTAGGCGCCTCCTGTCGAGCAGTCTTCAGCAATCCACGGGCCTGCTCCGTCTGGCCGTTCTCGGCTTCGAGTTTGACGGCTGCGAGCCAGATATCCTCGTTGTTCGGATTCTGCTGGAAAGCGCGGGCAAGGACACGACGAGCGTTGTCGACTTCTCCTGCCTGCCACTTCTCCTTTGCAAGCATCATCCACAAGACCTCGCTGTGAGGCACGGCGTTGACTGCCTTCTCCAGCACTTGCCAGAGATCATCTCTCTTTCCGTAGTTCCTTTCGAGATCGGCGGCTGTCAGCCATGTTGTTTTGCTGGTCGGGAATACCCGTAGAGCGTATGCGTAGATAGCACGGGCCGTCTCGAACATTCCTCTGTTGATACAGCCACGAGCATCTTCCAACCAGGTCTCTTTCCGATCGTCGTCTTCGTCTAAGCCGTAACCAAGAGTCTCGCGAATGATCGCGCCACATGTGATAATAGCTCCCTCCTCTTCGCACTTCTCTGCCTCCGTAATCCAGTCTTCTCGCTTTGGCATAGCAGATTCCTTCACCAACACCTGCGCTGCACGTTTCATAACATTGACCTTCTCTCCCTGACCCAGTTGCTCCTGCAGTCTTGCAGCAGCAATCCAAATCTCGTGAGATGTCGGGCAATGCTTGCGAGCTCTGTTGAGTACCTTCTGGGCATTTTCTGGCGTCTCTAGACGAGCTAGCGCTAGCCATAGATCAACTGATAACGGAATGAGTTCAGTAGCCTTGGCCAAGAGCAATCTCGCATCGTCGGGGTCTTCTTCGAGGTTGACAGCTTCCTTCCACAGGGCCTCGGATTCGGGTATATGGTCCAAAGCATGCCGTATAACTCGCTTCTTCGAACGCGCATCATCTTCCAGCTTCATCGCCTCGACCCATAAGCGCACTGACCGGTTATTTTTCGCGATGGCATTAGCAGCGATAATCCTGGCATTGCGTTGGTCGTTCAGTCGGATGTTCTCGAGCCACACATCTTCGCTCTTGGGGCAGTGGTCGCAACCGCGAGCTATGACGTTACGCGCCGCAACAATCTTGCCTGCAAGTTCTTCCAGACGAGCCGCCGCAATCCAACCAGGGCCGTTGTTCGGGTTCGTCTTGATGACTGACTCAAGCAATTCTCTGACTCGGTTGATATCGCCAACTTGCGCGGCACTCTCGGGAAGTTGTGACTTCGCCAGGCTCGTCAAGTAACCTTTAGGATCGACACTGGTAGCGCTTCCTGATGTCGTGCTCGTTCCGTTCTGAGAGGCTTGGTCGAGCCTCACTTGTAGAACCTTGTCTCTTGCTTGACCAATTTTCGCGAAATCGGTGACGGTCCCATCCTTGGCGCTGCTGGAAGCTCCGGCGCTGCCATCGTCAGCAACGGTCGTTCCTAACTCGCCGGCGGTGCTCGCTGCGGCCAAGACACTGTCGGGCACGGCGTAGAATCGCTGATGTCTCGCCTGTCTGGCTCGTTTGTTTCTACCGGTAAGATCGCCGACCTCGGGAAGTGCGGCCCATTCTTCTTCGGTAATGCTTTCGAGGCCTCGTTTCAGGTCGGCAAACTGCTGCGAAATCTTGGGGTTCTTGCGTTCGTACTCTTCTCGTTCTGCCTTCTCACGAGCTTCCCTAATCGAGTAACAATCGTCGGTAATCTGTTCAACTATCTCCAAGATGAACTGTAAACTAGCCGGGGGAAGATGGACTGAGGGGGGGATCAAGGTACTAACCTTCTCGCTTTCCGGCGCTTGTCCATCTTCTCATCTATCTCACGGTATATGCGATCCGCCTCGTCATCGTCCTTGTCGTAGATACCACCCGCAAAGAGACCGACTTCGTTGTCTGGATCCTGGAATCGTTCATCGTTGTTATCGTCCTCTTCGGCAGCCTGGTCCTTCTTCTTGCCAGAAATGGCATCACTGAAGCCTAGTTGAGCCGCACGCTTGGCGAGCGCCTCTTTGATTTGATCTTCAGAAGGACCTTCACGGGCTGGACCTAGATCTGAACGAGTCGTGAAACCGGTGGCACCACGACCCAGACCGGCGACATAGTTCTCGGGCGCCGGCTGGCTTAAGAAATCGCGTCGGCCCGTCATGGTGACGTCGCGGGGAGTATTTGATCTGTATTCAGCGTATTTATAAAAGAATTAGAAGTCCTGAACACAGTATCAAGTGCTGTGATATCTAGTTCGAACGGCACTAGCAAAGTTGGCTGGCTGAATAACGAGTCGAAGCAGGGAAGATGAGAAGATGCGAAGATAAAGATGGGAGAGTTCGACGGCTGCAACTGCCGGCGGGCTGGACTCATGAAATGCACCTGCAGCGACAGTTCACAGCCGGCAGGGATCCTGATAAGATAAGGCGAAATATAAGTGGAGACGGCCAGACCCACTTGGACCCTTCCAGGTTCTGGCGCATCAAAAAAGATCCCAAAAAGACGTCTCGATTTAACGAACCGCACTCGAACTTACACGCCCGCATAACCACCGTCGCATTCCTCCTGGACGGCCATATCCACTTCTCGTTAGGCGACTTGCTAGACGAGACATCGCAAAGTCATACTTCAACTTTTGCGTTTTTAGCATCAGTTTAAAGAGAAGAAAGACTCTTTGCAGAAGTTGGTCCAATTCGTCGCCACTATGGGAAAAGCCAAGTCCGCAAAGCGCGAGAGCGCCAGCTCGGGGCCCTACGATCGCCCCAAGAAGAGCAAGAACAGCAGTTCCGCCGTCAACAACGTTTTCAAGTTCACGTTAGTAAATTCGAGAGATGACATTATGATTCAGTGTTATTTTGGAACTGGCGACTAACAATATTACAGAAAAGACTTGGGTCAACACATCTTGAGGAACCCGGGTATTGCGCAAGCCAGTACGTATCATGAACGCTTTTATCTTGGATGATCGCATGTTTCTGGCTCATCATATTCTTTAATATTACAATGACTGCATTATATATGGAGATCTGACATTAATTTCGCATAGTCGTCGACAAGGCTTACTTGAAGCCGACGGACACTGTTCTCGAGGTAGGTCATCGCCCCTGGACATGCATTTCGTTATCTTCCATCTATCGTCTAACGGAGTCTCTTAGGTTGGTCCTGGTACTGGTAACTTGACAGTTCAGATCTTGGCCCAGGCGAGAAAAGTCATCGCGGTGGAAATGGATCCTAGGAGTACGCATATGGCTCTCCCTATGTCCTTCACTCTTGCGCATCGCTAATTCGCAAATCTAGTGGCTGCTGAAGTTACGAAGCGTGTCCAAGGAAAACCTGAGCACAAGCGCTTGGAAGTCATTCGTATGTACTTTAGACCTCCTTATTACCTACCCCTGAGGTGTAAGTCAGACGGGATTACTGACTCTTATCTCGATAGTGGGCGATGTGATCAAGCAGGAGCCTCTCCCCGATTTTGATGTAAGTCATCTATCGACTCGACATAATGCGACTTTCATACTGACCATGGCAGGTCTGCATCTCGAACACCCCCTACCAGATTTCCAGTCCTCTTGTCTTTAAGCTTCTAAGAATGCCAAGTGAGTTCCCCTGAATGACTACATGCTCAAAACAAGCGAGTATACTGACCATCATACAGAGCCACCGAGAACTTGTGTTCTCATGTTCCGTTAGTATCACCAGTTCAATTAGCGCAACTTTTATCACTGACACAAATGCGACTACCAGAGAGAGAATTCGCGATGCGTTTGACCGCGCGGCCTGGAGATTCCCTTTACGTGAGTAACTCCCCTGACGTCTTACCCCTATATACACCTGGCTCCAGTGGACTCGTCTTTGGGCCACTTGCGTATTTGGGAATGGATTATCGTGGATATAGGTCATGCTAACATCCGACTTAGTGCAGACTCAGTGTCAACGCTCAGTTCTGGGTATGTTTTCCTCCTTGCATGTATCATGGGTTGTATGCTAATGATATCTACCAGTCTAAAATCTCTCACGTCCTGGTTAGTACCATCTTACGTTTCCGAGGTCATCCCGAATGAAGACAGTTATGTGTTTGAACGGTAGAGCTGACAATTTCCCAACTATAGAAAGTCGGCAGAGCAAACTGTGAGTACACTCTCCTTACTCAAGTCAGGGAGGATAAACAGCTAATCATGACATTCATAGTCCGTCCTCCCCCGCTAGTTGACTCCAGCGTGGTTCGCATCGAGCCCAAGATGGGCTCTGAGCGGCCTAACATCAGTTTCGAAGAGGTAGGTCATAGTGAACCCAAACAAGACTACACATACTAACACATCTGTAGTTTGACGGTCTTCTTCGCATCTGCTTCAACCGTCGTAACAAGGGTATGTGTTCTAGAATCATCAATTCAATAAGCAGTCATCTAACCTCTCATCTAGTCCTACGCTCCCTGTTCCTCGGCAACAAGGAGGTCCTTAAGCGTAGGTTGATCCGGGAGCCCAAACAATTATGAAGGTACTAACCCCAACAGTCGTCGAAACCAACTACCGCCTCTACTGCGCCACCCACGACATCCCCATCGACGAAGGCCTCGTCGAAGACGCCAACGACGACGAAGAGATGGACGTCGACGACGGCGGCATGGACATCGACGAAGCCGACAACGTCGACAACGACGACGACATGCCCTCCTTCTTCGGCAACGCCAAGAAAGTCGAGGAGACGCCCGCGAGCAAGCGCACGATGTCGAAGAAGACGCGCGTCGCTGTCCTCGTCAAGGAGAAGGTGCGCAAGGTGCTCGAGGAGACGGAGCTCTCGGAGGCGCGTAGTGCCAAGTTGCATGAGAATGATTTCTTGAAGCTGCTTGCGGCGTTCAATGCGGAGGGTATTCACTTCTCTTAGACGATCATTGTGTTTGGGAGAGACTGCTACTCTCCTGGGTTGGAGTTTGGCGTTAGGAAACGGGATTCGATGGTAATACATACCCCCTAATGAAACGGGAAGACAAAAGTACATGTATGTCCATTACCGAGATGCAATTCAGATAACAGTCACAGAAACAGGCCGATCCAAGTGATGATGTGCGTGTGCATTACTACTAACAGGTATCAAGCTACTATTTGTTGTTGTTTAAGGGGCGAGGACTCCCAGTTTGTCGATATTGAAGCCCTCCCCTAAAACTATAAGGCCGAGCCATTCTCATTCATACAAAGGCAAAACAGTGAAACTCCAGCGCGCAAGTCCTTTGCGACTCCGTGATTAAAAAGGGAATATGCGAGAAGTGAGAGAACGAAAGAGAGAACGAGGGGACGGTGGATTGACGGTAACAGCCTCCTACTTGCCGCCAAACCAATTCGAAACTGTAAGGGCTGACTGTCACAGAGTGATGAAGTCCGTACAAGGGTCGCTGTAGCAGGTAGTTCACGGGGGGTCAGTATGGGGTTAGAAGTCAATGTTATTGAATCCTGGCCTCTCCCTTGATACAGGAGGGGGCGGCCAGGTCTATATAGGTAGAGGTCTCCCTGCTAGCCCGCCTACGTCAGCGAGTGCGCTACTGGTCCGACTAGTGTATCCCTGTGCCGGGCGACTCTCGCCGTTTCCCGGCGCCCTTCGTCCTTCCTGGCCCGTGGCGTCGCCGTTGCCTCGCGGCGGGTCCGCGACCGTGACGGCGTCTTCCCGTGGTTCGGCTGGCTGCCCTGGGGCCTCGCCGGCGCCTCTGATATCATGTCACGATGTCACCTGACATGACGCCCTCTCTACGTAAGGCTCGCCCCGAGCCTGGTGACGCGGCCTCCCTGTTATCGCGAACCTCCCCGCCGGTAACCTGAGGCTGAGGCTTAAAATCCGCCCGTAGCCTGGTTATCCCTTCGGCGCCAGCGAGTATAAATACCCGCCGGGTCTTCCCCTCTCTTCGAGTCCCCTTCTTCCCTCCTACTGCTTCCCTCTATACTCCATGTTCCTGCGATCCGCCATGAGTTCCCTTCTCGGTGGCGGATCCTCCGCCGGGGCCGCTGCGACCTCACGGGTTGAGGTGGTTCCCAAGCCCGATGATGACCTTAGTGAGACCGAGGCCCTCCTCGCAGCCGCGTCGACTTCACGTCGTCTCGGCAAGGATGGTGCTCCCCGCAAAGTGCTTCCGACCTCCCGGTAAGCTTTTCTCCTCTTCTGTGTTCGTCGATCCGGCTAACCGGCTGCTGGGTAGCCGTGAGCTCCCTTGCCAACGCTGTGTGTTCCACATGATCCAGTGGAGCGCCAATGGCCATACCGCCCCCGGGTGTTATACCAGCAATAGTGAGTTCTTTTCCTCCCGTTTTTTCCCGCCATGCTAACTTCTGGGGTTAGATGGTAGTCCGAAGTGCTACCGCTGTCAGAGCCAGAACAAGGCCTGTGAGCCTGTATGCCCTGCCCCTTCTTTCCATGGCCTGCTCCGCGGCTAATCCTGTAGTTGCCCCGAGCCCTCCAAGCCGAAGGAAGGGAGTTGGACCGGTTGATGCGCGATACCCGTGAGCCTGCCGCTGTGAGTACTCCCTTCGCGGTCGCTGCTACGTTCCCGTGTTGATTGGGCTGCCTCCAGGGAGTCAAGGATCTCCAAGTTGTGATTCGCCAGTCCTTGACTGCCGCGCAGACTCGCAAGCAGGCTTCTGTCGAAAACGCCGCCAAGGCTGCCGAACTTGAGGCCCAGGCCCGTGAAGCCGAAGCTGCTACGCGGGCTGATCGCGCCCTCATCGCCCGGGAACGCCGGGCTGCTGCCATGGAGCGTCAAGCTGAGGCTGCCCTTCGACAAGCCATTGCTTTGGAAGCCCTTGCCAGCGGGGTCGATCGCCTGGCTACTACCCTTGCGGCTGCCCCCATCGGGTCCGCTGCTGATCCGATGCCCTCCGCGGACATTATGGCTGCAGCTGGGTATATGGGTGGGCACGAATCCGACCACTTTACCGAATTCAGCGATTCTGCTTTCCAAGACCTGGCTGATCAGCCCTCGCAGGATAAAGACACGGATAAAGGTAAGGGTAAGGATAAGGGGGAGTCCTCTCAGGCCGCGGCTACCTCGACGGGAGTCGAAGACCCGCCTGCCCAGGAGACGGAACAGACCCCCGTTGCCACTCCTGCCAAGAGAGGCCGAGGGAGGCCCAAGGGTTCCGGTAAGGGGAAGGGGAAGCGGACTAGCACCGACGCCGAACTGGAGGGTGGGGAGGATGCCGCTGCGGCTGCTGCTTGACTTAACACAACGTTTTCTGCTTAGTTATTTGGAGTTTAGGTGAAAATAATGACTGTGGTCGGTGTGAGTGCGAAACTAGGAAGCAGCTATTGCCCCCCCCAGATTGTATTTAGTAACAGGGGCCAGAAACAATCAAAGGTTATACTTATACTCCTGGTGTGATCCTTCTAGGTCTTCGGTTTCGCTGGGCGTGAGTTGTTACCTCCGACCTTCCTGTGTGCCTCTGTCAATTGTAGGCTGTGTTTCTCTTAACCTGTCCTCATATTCCTTTACGAG
>JAJFDI010000148.1:0-57823 GCA_028637685.1 Xylariaceae sp. X3-2
TCGACACATCCAGCAGTGAAGGAATTGATTGGTAAGCGCAATCGACCCGCGGAGACAGATCTAGATCCAAATCTCACAAGCGTGAGATTCACGCTATCTGGCCCAGAGATCGTAGCGCTCACTAAGGCGCGAATCAAGGGTAAAGAACCAGAGTGCGCGACATTTTGATCTGACAGAATGAACATTGAAGTCGCTTGTACGGAATATGTACTTAGGTATTTGTCGTAACGGCGGGATTTTCAACTGCTTGCCCAGGGTTTGTTTTTGCTTTTGCCTTCGTTGGCCTTCCTCGAGGGCGTTTTGGTCCATAAGTCTGCCTGCCTTCAATATATTCGTTTCCACCGTTCAACTCGATGACTTTTTTGACATGCTCAGGAATTCGCTCAATCCAAGCTCGTATTTGCTCCTGTCTAAGGTCATTGTGCCATGTACGCTTCCATCTCTCTGTTGCCTCTGTCAAAGTTCGTGGCGCGCCATAGCGAGTAGTATGTTTCTTCATCCAAAACCAACACGGCTCAATCGCATTGAGGTCGGGGGAGTTGCCACACCATAGCATACGCTGAACTTTGGCAATGTCGTAGAACTGTTGCTGGATACGATGAGCATGGCATGGGGCTTTGTCTTCTTGAACTATCGTATCGGGTCGGTCTTCAAGACATTCCTTGGCAAAAGGAAAGATCTTTGGGTGAAGTATCTCCTTTTGATAACGATACCAATCAATTCCACCTTTCGCACCTCGTTTCAGCTTGCCATTTTTCACATTCCAAGCCCATACAGGCTTCTTGCCACTTTTGTTGCGCAATCCAGTTCTCGCCATGGCGGTATTCAACTCCCACTCTTCCCTCATAACTGGCTCAAGTTTGGCGTTCATCTCCTCGACTTCCTTTTCTGCTGTTCTCTTTTGCTGAGCTGTCTCAGGACGCCAACAATGACAGGGGCCTTTACGATCGTATGTGAAGCACCCCCAAAACATGAATGCGCTATAGCCTTTCCAGCGTTCTCGAATGCAGCTCTTCACAACGGGTTCATGCGACTTCCTCCAGACACGAAAGCTACCTCGGCGGGTACAGAGAAGAACTGCGGTTTCGTCGCTCCAGATCACGGCTTTCCAGTCTTCCAGAGTCCAGTGTTCGTGGTCCCTGCACCACGCAAGTCTCTCAGCCTTCATTTTTTCTGCCAGGCCTGGTTTGCGAGTGGGCTTGGTCTTGTGATATCCGGCATTCTGAAGTATACGGCGAATAGTGGAGGCCGAAATGTTAATTCCCATGGTGCCGAGATCCTCGGCGAGAGAGGCACAGTTTTTTTCACGTCCATCCCGATCCTTCTCAATTATATCGAGTACGACCTTCTGAATTTCTTCGGTTTGTTTTGTCTTTCGCCCTGAGCTGGGTTCTTCTTGAAGCCATTCATCTCGAATAACGATGGGGGAACGCGTCGAATCAAAGCCTCGTTCAACTGCCTTGGCATATATGCGGTTAACTTGCGCCTTCGACACTCCTGTCAACTGAGTGACTTCGGCTGCTGATTTCTCTCCACCAAGTGGCGATTTAAAGTAAACAACGAGGGCTTTAACCGCGATCGGAATACTTCTCGCCATCGTGGTGATGGTGGTAAAAGTTAAGCGATTCCGAAAATTGTCGACGAGTTAACACCTCTTGCGTCGATCCCGGAGAAGACTCTGTGGATCGTATTCCGTATTCCGCACTTCTAGAAATCTCTGAAGTGGGTCAACTACGGAATAATCTGTTATCCGAATTCCGCAAGTTCAGCCTGAGGTTCACGAACATTCTGTGCACAAGTGATAACTAGGTAAACAACCAGCAAGTCAGACTCTCTTCCCTAAAAATCAAATCAAAGCTACATACACGATGTTATCAACATGATGCCTCCTTCGTTTACGGTAAATTAACAAGATTCATAGTCCGTAGTTGCGAGACTCTTGTTGTGTGCATCAAAGTTGCGGTTAGGGAGTTGCTATGGCAACAGGATGTCGCGAACTATTTCGTACCTACGGATTATCGTAAACACGATAGGTAGTCAACACTCTTCACGGAATAATACCTACTTCGTACGCTGCAAAGTACAGAGTACTCGTATGGGTGAAAAATGACATCCCCGGTGATTCTGTATACCCCCTGCGCTACAGGAGATCTAATCGGAATACGATGCAACTTAGGTATCTCTACGCATTTGTCCTCTCTCGGAATGCAGTCACAACAAGGAGAGTACATTTTGATGACCAAGTGACCAGGAGTTGGGATGTATCAACCCGAAGTCTCAACGCTGAGCTGCTTTCTCCAACTGCGTACAGACCCCAGTCTCGACTACTCGTACTGCGTCCTCATCTACGGAATACCAGACAAATGGAATTTTTGACGACAAGTTGATTAGCCGTTCATGGCTATTGGTTGGCAAGCCCTCATTTTACCTGGTCGTCACGGCATTGTTCATCCGTATTCCGTACTCGTATTCCGTTCTTGCAAGCCGCCGGCGTCCAAGTTCTGGGCCCAAATCCGTAATATGACCTGTCACCTGGCTTCCGTATCCTTGTGCCCACCGAGTGCAACCTCTTCATTAGCTGCAGTGTGCCTCCAATAAAACAGCCCTCGCTTCGACTTTGACCACCACCCAAGTCCATGACGACTCGCGGTAACTGTGAGATGTCTGTCTTCGAATGTACGTAACCTCTGCGAGTCCATAACGCGTAGGCAGTCAATAAAGTCACCTGATATCATGTCACCTGATATTTACAACTACAAAGACAACATTGTGATCAACTTGTTGCTCTAGTGACAAGCACAGATAACCAGGATACGGAATAGGCAGCAGCATCTCATGCAGCAGCGGCTCGTTGTCATACGGGTACGGAGTAGCCGCCTGACGCGTGTGCTTCGTGCAGGGATATTGCATTCTACCGCTTACGGAGCATCTATCCTATCACCCGAATCTATACTCTCAGACGCGGCTGCAGCAAGAGGACGCACGATATCCCGCAAATGGCAGCTTGAACACGGATGCCTGGGTGGCGCAGCGATGATTTGTAATTCCTTGATCTTAGTTCCCTGGAACGGGACGCCGAAGAGGGTGAGAGTCCCGTAGGATCAGGCAGAATGAAGTAATAGATCATCAGTTGAGTGGAAATTGACGAGGCATCTCATGACATCCCTTCATCTCCCAACCAACGCGTGGACCAAGCACACGAGATAGACGCGTCTGGACTAAGTACAGTACAAAAATACACGCGTCTACAATGCTCAAGAAACTTAATATGGGTAAACTCCTATATTTTACGCAACAGTTTGGTATTCCGTACACACGCAGTATTTCGTACCGTGCGGCTTAGCTTAGCTTGCAGATACGAGATTAGGATGTTGCCGTGGATTTCGTATGCATTGTCAACAAGCCACGACGGCAAAGCTCTTCCGGCAGCTTTCTTATAGATCACAAATTCCACTTAGGCCGTTCCAAAAAATGTCTTCAAGTGTTTGCCCAAGCCTGATTCTGCTTCAAGCCTGCGCCAACTACGTACTACGATGGATCCTCACCGATCATCTGCATCACCTGCACACGAATCGAGCGTGCCGTTGTCGTCGACGTACATAAAAGAGCCGTCTCTATCCCTCCAAAACGACAGAATGCAAGGACACCACACGCATCCAGCACGTCTACCAGCACGTCTATCAGCACGTTCACCAGCTATTTTTCCTCCATCTCTACCTTTCAGGTCTACCAGTCAACTTGACCTTCGCTTTCAGAACTCAGAGACGACTATCTCTGACTTCGCCTTGATTATCGCTCGTCTTCGGGTTTCGACAGTATGACTTCTCGGACGACCTGCCTCTCGCGTCTTGCTAACTGTATTGCTCGTAGGAATCTACTCCGACCAAAATGCCGTCAACAAGAGCCACTGCCGGTCCAATTGCGATGAACGCAGACTCTTCGACTGTAAGTTTAAGACCCCTTGCACGTCTTTCAAGCCGGTATTGTGTGTATTGACATGTCTCTCAGTCCGCGCCGTCTAAGGGCAAGACCGTTGCCAGGCCCAAAGCCCGCAAGACGGCACAAAAAGATAGCCTCTACATACCATCCACGTCCGACGACTCCGACGACTCCCACGACCCCGACGACGACGTCCTCGTCCGTCCTCCAAGGTCCAACAACACTTCCTCGCAACGCCCTTCTGGTGGTGCAGGCCGGAGGGGAACGACACGTGAGCCCGCGTACACCAAGCCTGAATACGCGGTCACGACGTTGCAAGGAGGTTCGTCGGACGTGGTGGTGCAAGACTGGATAGACGCTATCCTGGTAGGAAATGAGGATGTGCCGGCTGCGCCGGCCGCTACCCTCATCGGATGGGCTTTGGACCACGTGTCACAGGGTCTTCGAAACGAGTGGCCTGCCTTTGTCGAGTCCCTGGGATACGACGACGTCGACAAAGAAGCCAAACTCGAGGATCTCTGGACCTATTTGCGTGGTCCAAACAAAAATAGGGAGGTTTTCTTCCGCTTCTTCTCCGACCAGTTTGAGAAGTTGCGGCAGCAGAGAACGGAGTCTCCCTCCAGATTTTTTATTCGTTGGAAGCTTTGCGTGAGAAGTTTGGAGGAAACTGACTTTGAGAACAGCCGTCGGCTGGCCCACCACTACTTTGTGCGCCTTCACGAGAGTATACAGAAACCTCTTCGTCAGAAAGGCGTCAAGCTTGATAAGGTCATCGACTTGATGCATTCGGCGGAGAGGGTATGGAAAGCTCAAGGCAATTCGGACCCTCCTTCCAAGCGACCACGCCGCGACAATTCATCAGACTTGGAGGAGACCAGTGGTGGGTCAAAACGGCCCAACCAAGGTAAATGATGGCACCACTGTACTTCATAACGCGCCTGGTCACCCTGTTCACAACTCAGGACTAACTCCACTTGCCGCAGTCCTATAGTCACTCGACGAGTGACTACGATAGCTATCTCGCATCCGATCCAAACGGCATCATGCCTGTCCACTAAGCTTGAGAAATCTTGCCACTGGGCAGGTTGATTGTGCCTGTCCACTAAGCTTGAGAAATCTTGCCACTGGGCAGGTCTGCCACAAGGTGATGACGAGACTCGCGCATCCGATCCAAACGGCATCATGCCTGTCCACTAAGCTTGAGAAATCTTGCCACTGGGCAGGTTGATTGTGCCTGTCCACTAAGCTTGAGAAATCTTGCCACTGGGCAGGTCTGCCACACGGTGATGACGAGACTCGCGAGCTATCGCGCATCCAATCCAAACGGCATCATGCCTGTCCACTAAGCTTGAGAAATCTTGCCACTGGGCAGGTTGATTGTGCCTGTCCACTAAGCTTGAGAAATCTTGCCACTGGGCAGGTCTGCCACACGGTGATGACGAGACTCGCGAGCTATCGGGTAGAGGCAGGGCGACCGGCGCTTGGTTTCTGTGGGCATCGATTCCGTCGTCGCGGCTTGTTCTCTTGCAGCTTTCTCCAATGTTTCTCTCAATTGTTTATGGGGCATTTTTCTTGGGCACTCGGGCATGTATTTCAAAGCTATCGGTTACGGTCACAAGAGGAGATGAATGGTAATGGCGCAATTCCCTCATTACAAGGCATTTTGCTGATTCCGTATCTGCAGTGTTTCGGTGAACCATGAGCCGTCTAGGAGGATGCCGTCCTCGATCCGTTTTGTTGCCTTTCGGTTGTTGTCAACTTATAATTGGGATTTCGTTTGAAGACAATGGGTGTTGAACGCAGCCTTCACCGTCGGTCCGCGCGAGCAGCACAATCCCCCCGAGCCCAAGTCACGCGTTACTCCTTCCAGAAATCGGGGCACGATCTTCGCCGTCCGCGACTTGGGCGCGGGGGCATCTACTTGGGTGAAGGTCGCCGACCTCTCCTTTACCCAAGTAGATTCTCCCGCGCCCAAGTCGCGGACCGCAAAGATCGTGCCCCGCCTCGCATCTTCATAATTGCGGTGGCTCAAGGATATTGATTGGAATAATGTGAGCCACCTTATTCCAGTCGATGTCTGGGCGACCTTGTTCCAGTCGATATCCTTGAGCCACTGCAATTATGAAGATGCCCACACCTATACACCACCGTCATGATGCGGCGCGAGTCCCTTGAGGGCATTGCGTCTGCGGCATCTGCAGCCCTGCTGTTTTGTAAACTAGCACAGATAAAACGATGCAAAACCAATTGATCAATGCGTTGCCCATATAAAAAAGGTGTTGTGATGCGTAGACGGGCGGTACTGACGTATCAATGTCAATACCACCAAATACGCAGGTGGCCCTATCCCGTAGACATTTTTCGTACAAGGCAACCCAACTCTAGTCTAATAATCAAATACTAAACGCTCTTTGATGTGATCAATATGATGCCCGTCTATTCAGGCACTCAAGCTGCGTGTTGCAGATTACCGACATCGACTTAATATGTCGACTTTGAGGGTCGACTTGAACTACCGAATACGCAGGTGGCCCTATGCCGTACATAGGGCCACCTGCGTATTCGGTAGTTCAAGTCGACCGTTAAAGTCGACATCCCTACTACGAAACATTCTACTCTGTACAAAGCACAATGTCTCGTAAAAAACAATTGTTGAGCGTTTTTAGATGTGATCAATACATTGCCCGTTTCAAAAGAGACCTCAGTATGTATAAAAGGACGTAAGAAGGGGAATTTAAGTGGACAGACTTTGGCAGCTTGTGGTATTGAATTGGATTCCCGCTCTTACCTTCATCTCCGCAGCTTAGATGCTTGTTTAAATGGGCAACGTACTGATCACATAAAAATGCGTCTTTCCATAGTTTAACATAACAGATTCAGCGTGTTGCTGTTGTTTGTTGTTGTTGTTGTATTAGAATCAACGAATTCCACGTTGGCAGGCACAGTATAAGCGGTACATCTACAGACATTTGGTGGGCAGCGGGGCAACATGCATATGCAATTCAGGTATATGGATTAACACATATATGTAAATACACAAAGTAGCCTAAATTTTAGCGGCTCTTCCATTTTAAATCGCTCTTCCGTACTTGTGCATAACATCCGGATTATCTTCTTCGAATCTGTATGAGCAAACGAAGAGAGTCCATCTCGGATTATGTCTCGCGTCAGGACAGCCTAGCTCTGCCCGTCGACGGCGTTGCCTCATCGTGACATTCTGACCTCTCTTCTCTTCACAGCAGGTAATTGAACGCGGTTGACGACGAGCACAACGTCGCCACTGCGCGAGCGATACCATGAAGCTCTCTATTCTTACCATTGGCCTGGTGGCGCTGCTGACGCCTCTCACTGCCGCGTGGTCCAAAGAAGGTATGAATGCTCCGTCCATCACGTCGCCCCATTGAGTCTTGTCTGTAAGACTCACCTCTTTGCATCATTCAGATCGCGAGATCTTCCGCGTCCGCGATGAGCTGGCTACTCACGAAGGTCCCGAAATCACCTTCTACGACTTCCTCGGCGTGAATCCATCCGCGAACCTCGATGACATCAACAAGGCCTACAAGCGAAAGGCCAGGGCCCTGCACCCGGACAAGGTCCGACAGCAATTGACTGCCGAGCGCACCAAGAAGAACAAGGAGAAAGGCGTCAAGGTCACCAAGGCGCCCTCCCAGTCCGAGCTCAAAGCGGCTGTCAAGAAAGCCAGCGAGCGCCAGGCCCGCCTCTCCATCGTCACCAACGTCCTCCGCGGTCCCGGTCGCGACAGATACGACCACTTCCTCAAGAACGGCTTCCCCACCTGGAAGGGAACCGAGTACTATTACAGCCGCTACCGTCCCGGTCTAGGCACGGTTCTTCTCGGCTGTCTGTTTGTCGTCGGTGGCGCATTCCACTACCTTGCCCTGTACATGAGCTGGAAGCGCCAGCGCGAATTCGTCGAGCGCTACATCAAGTATGCGCGCAATGCCGCCTGGGGCGATAATTTCGCCGTTCCAGGCTTGGATGCCGCCGCCAACCAACCCGCTGCGCCGGCCGCCGAGGACGAGCAACAGCAGCAACAGCAGCCCCCGATTGCCATGAACCGAAAGCAGCGCCGCATGCAGGAGAAGGAGTCGCGCAAGGGATCCGCCAAGGAAACGAAGCGTCCTACCCGTGGCAGAGCTCGTGGTAGCCAGCAGGCCAGCGGAAGCGCGACACCGGTGCCGCAGGCTCCGGGATCGGGACCGACGGGTGCGAAGAAGAGGGTTGTTGCGCAGAATGGCAAGATTTTGGTTGTTGATTCCCTTGGTGATGTCTATCTGGAACAGGAGGATGAGGATGGTGTTATGCAGGAGTTCTTGCTTGACGTAAGTGCCCGCGTTCTTCAATTTTATTGTTAGGACGAGAAACTGACTGCAAACAGCCCGAGGACCTCCACCAACCCACCATCAAAGACACCGCCCTCTATAAGCTCCCCGGCTTCCTCTACGGCCTCACCATCGGCAAAGTCCTCGGCAAGAAGCACCCGGCACCCGACTCCGAAGACCTCGACATCGTAGTTGATGAGACGGAGTCCGACGTCGGCATCGCGCGTACCCCTTCGACGGATTCGACGGACGACTTCGAGATCGTCGAGGCGACGACGGGTAGTCAGGCGCAGAGCGGTGGCAAGCCGAAGAAGAGGACTACGAGAAAGCGGTAATCGCTATTGTCAAGATATTTATAATTGATCTTCCCTCGGTTTCTTTGGATGTACTGGGGCGATTTATGGTCGAATGTAGCTATGGCTATGTAGACTTGTTTTATTCTATTCTATCTTTTTTCTATTCATGTGTGATCTCATTCTATACATCTGTGTGTTATTGTCTGCGGTGTTTTGGTCACGTTGTTCTTTGGGTTCGTGTCTGTTGTTGTGAATTAGCTTGGTGATCTGATTTGGTCGGCCTATCGCACGCCCCTTTTCTTGCGAACGCGACGGGGTGTTCGGCGTCTCAACTTGTACTTCACTACTACCACCACCCGCTTCTGACTACCATCTAAGCCAGGTATCAACTTCGTATCAACAGCCCGAACACAAAAGCTTCAACCGTACTTTCTACGCACTTTACACTGGAAGTGATACCCTCTTCCCCTTGGCCGCGCGAAGCAGAAAACTTCGTGTTCTCCTCATACCAGCCAAGCTATATCAGCAGGTAATCGCCCATAAACAACCCTAGATCAAATATCAAGCCTCATCGGTCACTCTTATTACTGAAATTCATTCCCTCATTCGCAGCTTCAACAACAACGACAGACTACCACCAATTAATCTACCTACCCGCATTCGTCCTTATCTCCTCGGCCGTTCTAAGTCGACAATTCAGCCACTGACAACCATCCAACCCATAAAACCATTTTACCATTGGATTCGTTGTCGTCTTGTCAATTGGTCGATGACATAAGTCTTCTCAGGTAGAACTTAGCCAGTATAGAGCGAGTACGGAGTTCTCGCCTTCAGGCAGTCGGGAGATACCTATTCGTAGCTCACTCAGTCCATACAGCAAGTCATACCCTCATCCCCCTCTTATCCCCTCGAAACCGACAACCCCGTACTCGTCTCATACCAGCCAGTTCATACCCAAGAAAACAGTCACCGCGTAATCGCCCGAACAACCTGGACACAATCAAATTAGCACACGCACTCTACGCGGAGGTGATGCTTCTCATCCCCTTAACTATACCAAGCCGGCATTCCATACTCGTCACATACCAGCCAAGATAAGTTTCCTTCGGTCCAAATCCCAGTCAAAGACGGAATTGTCGTCTTTGAACAGTCAAGGAGATTCCTGAGAGACTTTCACCAGCCAGATGGACATCCAATTCAACGATGTCCCCAATAGCAAAGTGGTTATGAATTGGTCCAAACCCCTGTCAGTGACCGGATTATCGTCTTTGAACTTTGAATAATCAAGAAGATACCTAACCTGAACGGAACGTCACCACGACGATACCTAGTTGCTCAAGTAAGTGAACGGACCCGTTGGTAATTGGTTCAGATTCCGTTTTTTCTACCCTCATCCGGTTCCCACCGGGTGAGCTCTCATTCGAATGTTTTGTCGGCTTCGGGCAATCAGAGAGATACCTAGATGGTAGCTTACTCGGTTTATACCTAGGTGATGAGACCCTCACTTATGCTGCTGCAACGATGGAAACTGATCTCGGGCAGTCAAGGAGATAATAGATGATAGCTCACTTGGATTCATACGGAACACTAATCATGCCGATTCAAGATGAGGACTTTCAAGATAAAGACTGCCTGCTTCACCTTTAATTCAACTGACCTAGGTAGCTTCATACATTCGATCCCAAACTCATCGATCTCTTACCACATCCCCTCACACAAATCACACATATCACACCATCTCACACCCTCAATCCCATCAAACTCAGTAAAGCGGAGATGTCATCAATTAATCTCATCATCATCTCCTAACAGAGCACGAAATAACCATGCTTCATAACTCTGTCTGTCTGTTGTCTGTCTGCATCATTCAGTACCCAGTACCCTCCCTCTCATCACCCCTCATACCAATCCAAAAAAAAAACCAAACCCATCCAAACCCCCCTAAAACTCCATCGCACTCATCTGCTGAAACTCCCCATACTGATGTTCAATCTTATTCCTCCCATTCCAATCCCCCGCATAAACCGGATCCGTCGCAAGTCTATACGACCCAAAATTCACCTCCTCCTCCTCCTTCCCACTCTCCTCATACTCGCGCCGCGCAAGCATCTCATACCCAGACATCATATACGGCTCCACATACGCCGCACTCACCCAATGTCCATCCGTCGACTGCACCGGCGTCAGCGGCGTCCCGTCCAGACTCATCTGCGCGTCGCGCTCCGCGACCATCTGTTCGTGGCGGAGCTGCGCGAGGAATTCCTCCTGCTCGACCGTCGTGCTGGACCAAGTGACAGACGCGTCAGTCTGCTGGGCATTGTTGGTGGGCGGGTATATCGTCCAGAGCTCGAGGAGGCGCTGTTGTTGCGGTGCATCGGCTGTTTTGAATAATTCCAGTTGTTGCGGGGAGAGAGCGGTGGGGTTTACGCCGTGGACGAGGAGGACCTGTTCCACGGATGGCTGGGTGGGTTTTGGGGGGACGGACGAGGGCCGTTGGTGCATGGGGTGGTCTTGCTGCTGCACGACGTGGGCGGAGTGGTGGTAGTGCTGTGAGATGGAGTATATTATGGGCTCGGGCTCAGATTGCTGTTGCTGTGGTGGAGGACTCGGCTGTGCTTGTTGTGGTGCTGGTTGCTGGAATGTCATTTGCCTGGAGAAGAGCGTCGCGAGCTCCTCTGGCGACTCCATTCTCGACTGTGTGAATGCCATGTCTTACGGGCGTGACGAAAGGGTCAGTGGAAAAACACGGGTGACGGCAGACGTAACAACTCACCGAGACACGGATATATCGACGGTTCTCGGGTGAACAGGATTTCTCCGGGAGTGGCGAGAGGCGTATAAGTGATGAGACAACGACCTGAATGAGTGAGTCGCGGTAACAGGAGTGAGCAGTGCGAGAAGCTCTGGTAGTGAGAGAGAGAGAGAGAGAGAAAGCTCTGATAGTAATATAATACTGTCTCTTATATTGACTATTGCTATGTACTTGCCCAGGGCGTGACACTATGTTTGCGAGAGATAGAGAGAGCAGAGCAGGCGGAAATGGTTGATCACGAGGGAAGCAAGGAAGCAGAGGAGCAAGGAAGGGCGACAAAGGAGAGATGGCTCTATTCGATAGCGTAGAGATGGATGCCTCTAGATATATGAGACACCCGACCGGGAGTAAGAAAGGTGATCTGTCAGGGGGCAACGAATAGATTCACGGCGCTTCGAAGCACAGACACGTCGTAGACACGGAACTGGGGCCTGATCTGACTGTTTACTGCGGACACTCAGGGGGGAGGGGGAGGGGGGCAGCAAGGCAAGGCAAGGCAATGGTTTTTTTTTGTTGTTGTGTGGGGGGATGGAGTCGAGGGGGGGAAGAAGCCTGAAAGATGCCAGATGGAGATATGGAGGGGTATTAAGTCGAGTAATCCGATCCGTGGATTGTAGATCTCTCAGATGATGGGCTTGGATGAGATGTACGAAGTACGAGTACGAGGACTTTGTGGCCCTGACGTCACACTCCTACTCACGGCTGTTTCTGACGGGTGATGATTCAGGCGGGCGATAACTCGGGACGATAAGCGATGGATGATCAGAATGAATCCTGAAAAAGAGTCGAGATTTGATATTCCCTCAAACTGTCTACGAGAAATATAAAAAGGTGGGACCTTGAGAGAAACAAATGCGTGCACGAAGATATGGGTTGCTACTTTAAGATGCACGTGAACGACGAAGGAGGCGCGTGAAGGAGGGGGACGGAGGGGCTAACGGGGGGAAGTGCTTGGGGCGAGAGAGGTTTGAGACGGAGGAAGCGGGTGGGCAAAAAAGTTGGGCAGGTCGCATGAGGGGAAACGGGCGAATGACAGCGAATGGCCGTCCCTGCCTGAATTCCTGAGCAACCAGGCATTTTGTGCCAGTCAAGAGCGACCCAGCGATTACGGCAGGCAGTCTGCGCTGGGTTAGGTTAGAAGGGGACCTGGAAGCTACCACATTCTCTGACTCTTATTCAACTTGAGTTGAAGTATATTTAAGGTACTCTATTACGGACTCCCGCGTTAAAGTGGACGTGGCAAAAAGACGTGTCACATGCCGGTTCACATCCGCAGGAAGTGGATCCCCCGAAAGCGAAAGACCCCCCTGTTGCTTGCTTGTTGACGCCCAACCACTCGGACCACGCATTCGAGCAACCCACGTGCATTTCACGGCTTTCACTCTTGTTGATGTTTCCCTGCTTCCCGTGTTTTTCTGCCTATTTTTACCCCTTACATAAGTCTACGTATGCTTACTATCACCATCAGGGGATGGACGGCTGTTCTCGCGCTCGTTTTCGTCCTGATCGAGAAAATTGCATGGATGAATAATTACAAACTTTCACATAGGGGAAAGAAAATAAAAAGGGAACGGCTAAGGATTCTTCTTCACATCCGAGTGGTAAGTCGATACTGAAGGGAAAAACATGGAGATGCGAGTTGGAAATATCAAATGAGTAAAGCCAGCACGGGAGTTTCCATATGCCATCCGATGACATGACTGGTTACTTGCTCGCTCTCAGCGGCGTTTCGAGTCTCCGAGTCCGTTGAGGTGACGGATTTTTACTAGTCGGGACGCCGATGGATATCCGATGGGAGTATCAAGCTGAGGAGCCGGATTCTAGACGATTGTGGTGGATCTATGTTAGTACTCGATCTCGATATGAAGACGTAGGTAAGGATCGAGACAGTATCACTCACTCCTTCCTTGGGGGCAGAAGTGACCCGAGTGCGACGGGAGGGAGTTGAGAGTAGGTGGAATATTGCGCGCGATATGAGGCAACGAGACTCAGAACAGCAAATGAGAATGAGAAACTCGCTCGTATCACTAATGATCACATCAACTTCTCAAAAATGAGTGAAAAGGGTCAATTCCATCATGAGATCATTATAGTACAACCCAGTCCATATCCCATCTCCAATATACCCAACCCCAACAAAAAATCTACATGACGAAAAGCAAGTTGGTGTCTACACGCATCATTAGCAAGTACTCAACATCTCAATCCGGGTTAACGTACCTAGGGGATGACTGCACGAAAGCTGCGGCTTCTGGCTATACTTAGCCTCCAGAATATCCCGAATACTATTAAGCAACTGCACATAGCTCTGATTCGGATTCTTCTTCAACGCCGTGATGAACGCATACGACATCGCGCCCGACGCCATCGACGCAATAGTCGCGTCCGCACTCGTCTGGTCGTCGCGACTGCCCGACCACATGATCACGTCCGCCGGCGACGTCTTCGTCTGCATCGCCTTCTTGTACGCTGACTCTCCTTTGACTGCGCTTCGTGCGATTCCCATGATGGCGCTTGCGGCGCCGCCTTTGTTGCCCATTGCGTAGGCGGATATGGCTCTCAATAGACCCTGGCCTGCTTCGGCGGCTAGATTCGGTTCCTTTAGCATGCCCTTCGTGGAGTAGATGTATGGGATATCGAGGACGGAACCAGAGTGGCAGCTGTCGAAGATAGCAGTCAATCGTACACCTGCAACTAAGGGCTTGACGACGATCTGATGGAGTGTGTCGTCGACGATATGACCGACCTGCTTGTAGTCAACCGGGTAAATAACTTCGTCATAACCGTCCTCCTCATCACCATCGAGATCCGCAGTCTGTCCACCATGGCCAGAGTAATGCAAGAAGAGCGCATCGTTGGGCCGCGCGTCCTTAACGAGCCAACCCAGGGCGCGGATGATATTGGCCTTGGTGGGTATTAGAATGGGGTTAGTCTGGTCGTCAGTGAGGATGATCATGTCTTCGCGCTTGTAATTGTACCGCTCAATCAGGAACGCAGAGAGGTTCTTCGTGTCGTTGATGCAACCGCCCAACGCATTCTCTTGTCCGAAGTAGTTGATGCCGATCAGCAGGGCTTTGCGCCGTCCCGTGCAGTTGGAGTATTGGAATGTGTAGCCTTCCGGAGCTCCGTGACCGAACTGTTGGGGAGCGGTCGGAGGTCGATGTCCTACCGGGCCACCGGAACCTGGGTAGCCGTAGGGAGCTGGACTAGGCTGGGAAGGATGGGGAGGCTGAGATGGAGGACCGTAGCCATTAGGCCGCGGGGGAATAGGTGGTGCTCCTCCTGGTCCTGGGTGCTGGCTGTAGTTGGGCTGCGGTGGGTGTCCTCCCTGGGGAGGATGTTGAGGATAACCCTGTGGAGGAGTTGGTCCTCCGTGGTTGTATCCATGTTGTTGCGGTGGTCCTCCATGGTTATATCCTTGTTGAGGCGGTGGACCCCCGTGATTGTATCCTTGTTGCGGTGGAGGCCCACCATGGGGAGGATACTGATTGTAGCCATGTTGTGGTGGCGGTCCTCCATGTTGAGGAGGTTGGTTATATCCGTGAGGCGGCGGCGAACCTCCCGGCGGATGTTGGTTGTATCCGGGTTGAGGTGGTGGACCACCTTGCGGAGGGTACTGACCGTACCCGTGCTGCGGCGGCGGTCCTCCCTGTGGAGGATACCGATTATACCCTTGTGAGGGCGGCGGCGGGCCTCCATGTTGCGGAGGATACTGGTTGTGTCCTTGAGGAGGCGGACCTCCCGGAGGACCACCGGGAGGTGGATACTGACCATAGGGCGGCTGATGTGGTGGAGGTTGCTGGTAGCCGCCTGGATGGCCGCTTCCGTAACCTCCGTTATAACCGCCGGGAGGACCTCCAGGGCCTCCGGGGTAACCTCCGCCGTATCCGCCTTGGTAGGCCATTATTTACAACACTCCTCGGTAGAAAACAAAGCTAATGAATAAGGAAAGAAGGGATCCGCAGAGGAGAATGACAAGTGGCAGAAAGTCGACGGACGGTCAGTCAGTCACACGGATTGGTGGGCTGGGCAGGGAAGATGGTTGGTTGCAAGCCTGCACCTGACTGGACGGAAGAAACAGATAAAAACAGCACGAGTCCGGTTAACGTAACGAATGCTACCAGAGGCTGAAGGACTGACAAGCCCCGTAGGGCTGGTTTGACGGGTATGTAATCCGTATGTCGGGTTGCAACTTGCCGGTACTTCTCAGGCCCCGTAGTTGTCCGCAGGTAACCCCAGGAATGCTACGGAATGCGAACAGTCGCCAGCGTTTTCATGGACTCGTTTACTAGTCTCACGGTCTAACCTGTTCCGTTCAGTGCACCCGAGTCAGCCGAGATGCGCTAGCCTATCGTGGTAAGACGCGGTCCCTAATGTACGGATTACGGGTTGGAAACTGCGCCCAGTCGCGCTTGACACTTGCACGCGTACAGCCACGTTGAGATCACTGCCATGACGTAGGAAGTCTTTACGAGTCCGTAGACCTACCCGGTAAGACAAACCGAGAGCTGGTTCAAACGTGATGCAAACGGTTTTACGAGTACCGTACAAACTAATCTGTGATCAGTGGTCACAAGAGATCTCGTTTATCCAATTCACTCACTCACTCACTCACTCCCTAAATATACCATGCCCAACCGTCAAGAGTTGTTATCGATGTCACGTCGGCATTTCCAACGAATCACGGCAAACATACTCCGTATACTACTACTAGATAGATAACAGAGTCACGAAACCAATAAAAAGCTGGATAATTCTCCGACTGCTGAACAGATGACCGACAGAGCCTTCAGTTCACTGATGTGCATTGAGCATCATTTACGCATCAGATCGCAGTTCGTAGCATTGCCTGTTGACCTTCGGCACGTAAACTGGCCAACCAGGACCTTTCCTTGTGTTGACTCGTAGAAATGCTCACTGCCGACAATGTAACATCTCACCACTCCCAAAATAATCGTGTCTAGTGACTCGTGAGAGTCCGTACGGATTATTGTAGTGCTGATAACGCCTGTGGGGCGTGGCACAGTAGGTTTATGGAGGCCCATTAAGACATAACCGACAAAAATCAATTCCCTAAGGTACATAGTAGTTAGGTACGTACTAAATAATTACCGTCGCAACGATTGCTAATACCTATCCATGTTATTGTCCCGCCTGCACCATTTGTGCTTTTCGGCTGCCATTCATCTGTACCCTCGCCGCCGTTGCCATGCCTTAATCCATGTTGTTGTCCCACCTGCACCATTTGTGCTTTTCAGCTGCACCCTCGCCGCCGTTGCCACAGCACCTACTACTCCGTCGCCGTCACCACTGCTGCCACCCCGCCGCCGTCACCACGACTGCTACCACTCCGTCGCCGTCACCACTGCTGCCACCCCGCCGCCGTCACCACGACTGTTACCACTCCGTCGCCGTCGCCACTGCTGCCACCCCGCCGCCGTCACCATCACTGCTACCACTACGCCGCCGTCACCACGACGGCTGCCACACCGCCGCCGTCACCACGATTGCTGCTACTCCGTTGCCATGGCCACGCTTGCCACGACTCCGCTGTTGCCGCTACAACTGCTGCTGTGATTGCTGCTTGTCGTTACTGCTGCGACTGAATGAACACCTCGAACCATGGTCGCGGAATTTACAATTCGCACAACAACCACCAAAGTGACCTTCAAGTGTAATGCAGAAGTAAAATGGTCGACTGGTCTGCATTCGTTCGGCTGCCCGGGCGCACGTAGTACACGGAGGATCACGTCGCACTCCACGACTGGCGATAAGAAGGGAGTTCACGTAGGAAGGACGATGAGTCGAAATTTGTCGAGGAGTTACTGAGCCACGTACAATAAGCACGTCCTGACCAGGCATGCCCAGAATGAGGTTTTGAAGGTTGTTGTGACAGTAGGGCTGTAACTGTCTTCCTTCAAGAGGCAAGGCAATAAGTGTTGGTTTCTTCTTGTCGCCATGAACAGTGATGATCTCATGAGCCCATGCACCAGATGGTGCTGCAGGAGCTTTCTGCAATGCCTCTGTTAGTCAAGCTGCAAAGTGATCAGAGGACACAGACACTTACAATGATGGCCCTTTCCAGATTGGGTGGAGGGTCATTCTTTGCATGGTCTGTAGTAGTACTCCTGTAACTAATTAATAGGTATGCTTCATGGTGGGTTAAGTGTAGTATTACATACTCCATACTGAAGTTGCAGATAGTGAGCTTACAGATCAGAGAGCTATAGAGAGATAGAAACAAAGCTCTAAAGAACAACTGGATGAAAAACATGGGGATATATACTGAAGATGTGAGACAAACTAGGGATAAAAATCAATAATGACAGAAGTCAAATATTGTTGCTAATAAGACATTGAATTAGGATGTATCTTAGTCAATATGTATACAGTGTCGGCCTCCAGTGTGTAAAGGATTTGTACTGTGTAAGTCACTGTGTGGATCTCACATAAAAATGAAAATTGTGCGGCCGAAAAATATTTTTCTCTATTCCATCTTCATATCCTCGTACAATGTCGAACCCATCTTTTATGAGAGTGCATTGCCCCGGCCGAGCAGTTTGGGGTAACGAACTTCGTACGCATCAAGATATCCGACTCTCCTTTCCTGCAAGTATACTATGTCCTGGATGTCGTGAACCGTGGCCGACGGCCATTGAGATTCTGGACGACGAGCCTTCCGATCGTCCCTCCTCTTCATCTGCTCATTCCACCTCTTCTCAACTTGTTACTATTGGATCCAGTTCAAATCGATTTCGGCCTAGTATTCGTACAGTTGCGCGTCCGAGCCAGCCCTTCGGCCACCGATTCGGATCGAATCCTCGGCCGATTGTAGGCACCACCCATCATGACAGAATTGATCATATTCGCAAGACCTTCAAGACATCACAACAAGAGTTGGAATCCATAAAGAAGAACACCCAAGTTGCCGGACGATCACAACATCTTGCTATCGATATACAAGTTGATATCTGGGAGTCTACATATCATTGGAGAGATAATGAACTACTGTACGATCACTCTCGTCGACTTTGTATGTATGAAACATCTCCTAGTTGAAACTTATTACTGATCGGCCGTAGGTCAATATAGAATAGGAGAATTCATCTGTTCCCCCGAGAAGATGGGTTGGACGGAGCAAACGTGGCTTCAGTCATTTGTACGCCCTGCCGTCAAGTTTGAACACCAGTCGTACTTCGATTCCTCTTTGTACAATATGGAAGTGGTGGCCTCCATCTCTGCTCGGTCCGTGATTCATTTATCTCAACAATCGAGATACATCTCTCGTACTACTGAGGAACTATTTGGTGTCCGAGGCGCTTTTTATCCTAGAAGTACGAAAAGTCCGCGGACGACGGTATTCATTCATATATGGAAAGAGCCGATGCGTACAACGAACAAGGCCGGTAAACATGAAGAGGAACTGTCAGAAGAGGAGGACGAAACATTTCTTGGCTTTGAAGATGAGGGGAATGAATCATCAAGAACGGTCGTACGCGATGCCATTGATGATGAGTCTCTCATGGTTAAGAATGAGGTCTCATCTCCTCTTATCATTCAGACTGCCAGGTTCTATGAGATGAGTACGAAGCGTGTTCGCTCTCGGACAAGGTCTCAGTCACCCTCTGAGTATAAAAGAACTCGGACGACATCACCACAGACCTTGTCCGCTAATATTGAACATGACTCATCGGCCGATAACGATCATTCAGGGGGTGTACAATCTGCATGTGGCATTGAGGAGGCTGGACCTTCTGGTGAGAGTCCGACTACGAACGTACGACGGGAACATAGCAGAAATGTATATCCAAGACGTTCGTCCAGGGCTAATAAGGGACAGAACCCCAGATTAGAGATCTAATATATACATCATCCCTTCATTCACCATGAATATCAAATCCCTCGTACTGCTCATTGATACCTGCCAACATGTCGTCCGGCACTGGGTCCCCGTGTAACTCATGCTGTCCCTGAAACATTGGATGATTTCTCTCAAGTAATGTCATCTTCTTCCATTAGTACGTTGTCCGAGAATGGTTAGTTAGTCGTACTCACATATTCATCATACCCTCCTATTGGGTGTGGAGTAATTGACAGAAATGGAGGTAGACCACTTTCGCGATGGAGTCGTACACGGCGTCGTAGTTCTAGATAGAACTGTAAATGAGGATGAGTGTGGTCGTCCTCTGTACGAAGAATGCCATCAAACCCCATCTCTTCTAGCTGTACTTGACACCAATCGTCCGTCTCTTGAGGAAAGAAAGCATCAATCTCAATCTCTTCTAGTGGACTAGCCATCGTCCGAAGTAGCCGCTCTGTCTCAGAACCCTCCACTATAGGAATCCCCCAATTGATGGCCGAAGTCTCATATATCTCTGCAGGGCGGCCGGCAACGACGTACGGACGGTTCTTTTGCCGTCTTATAGAATGATTATTCCATAACTCAACAAACTCCGTGATCTCTGTACGAAGCATGGGACCATAAATCGCGTACACAGCAATGAGGTCCCTGTCATCATGAGCATTCAGAAGACCTGTCGTACTAAGCTCGTCGGCAAATCGTACCCAGCGATCTGTTGAGCCTGATCTGAGACTCCTCCACCAGGATTCAATACGCTGATTCTGCTTACTTGATCCCCATATGTGACAAGAAGCAAGCCTATTACCCTGATGATGGATTCTCTCTTCACCATTCGGACCATCGTACGCGACAGCTGTCCCGTCCGCCTCGGCCAATAGACCTTGTGCACCAGCAAAGAGAGCAGTTTCAACACCCATGTCCGCACGTGTAAATAGCGGGCGTACGCCTGCCACGTTGACAGTACGAAGGAACTGCTTCAACGTACTAATTGCTGTACAGGCCGACGGTCCAACGTATATCCAAATAATCATACGTGAGTAGGCATCAATACAAGCATATACCTGGAAAATGTCAGCCAGAGCAACTTCATGTCATTGTCAGTCTTCGTACCTCGATTCCCATCTTCTGCAACTTCATATGACCATCAAAACACCACAAAAAGTTGCGCCCGGGTACGATGAATCTGCCATGGTGGTACGTAGCAGATTGGCTTCTTCTTCGTACATCCTCCGGCCACTGACTTTTGTAGTACTGGTATAGCTGGTTTTTGCCCACCACTATGCCGGCTTGTGTTCGGACGAATTCATATAAATATCGTCGGCCGAAACCTCGCACTGCAGAACTCCTTTGGAGATGCTCTTTCAACCATTCAGCTGCCTGGTTCAGGGCAATGTTTCTTTCTTCGTCCGAACGGTAGCGACGTTTCATATCATGCTGCAGACGAAGAGCTTTGACTGTACGAGTACTGATCAAGATTCCTGATTTTTCAAGGTCCTTTTGAATGGACGAATCTTTCCATCCTCGGACGAAGAAAAGGAACTTCACCCTTGCCAAGGTCTCACAGTTATGAATATCATCCTGCGTCCGTCTGTGTAGATTCCACGTCTGTATTCGTCGTTCCAATGTACGCTGCGTACATCGGCACCCGTCTGATGTAATAGACTGCAATATGGCGGACACACGAATCCCGGATTCGTACAACTCGATGATATCATCTCGATATTCGTCTATATTGGATGAAGGACGGCCTCTTGACATTGTATAATATAGTATGTAGGACAATGGGTTGATAGATGAATAATGAATAGTATTTTTTTGGTAAGTGGTGATATAATGAACAATGATTTGAATACCTATATATATATTGTGTATCTCTTATCTTAACCTGGCATGTATACATATGGGTATTCAAATAAGGTAGAATACTCTCAAGTACCTAGTATAATCAGAAACTTTGAGGTACTGCATGTTGTTCGTACATTTGCTGAGCACATAAGTTTTTATAAGTAGTCGATACGAACGCTGTAATCCGTACCTATGTGGTCTGTGGACTGTTGCCTGTAAGGTTTACATAGGTGTCCGTACGTCCAAGGTAATAGGTATGTTCGATAAGTAGTACAATACCCAGGTAACTACTGAGAGTCTCCTGCAGTACGGATTACATTAGGTACCCGTAGTATTTTTGTCGGCTATGTCCTAATGGTGCACCGTCTAGGTTCCTCACTGTCGGGTCAGCCCTAACATAGCGCCCCCGGTCCTAACCCCGCCAGCAACAATTCATAATGCAATCCGTACAAGCTCCGGATCGGACCCATCGACTGCGGCTCCGAGTCTTTCATGAATCCGGTTAGACGGTTCCGTGATCTCGCATTTCTACGCCTCGATTTACTTTGTTGTCGTGCTGACAGGATGAGATTTTCGAGGGCTTGGCGGTATTCCGCTGTTTGCTGACCGGATTGAAGATACGCTTTGCTGGATAGATTTGTGGAATCGTGAAATGGGTTTCGATGATGGGTATAAGGGCGTTGTGCGCTGTTGTTCGTTTATCTTGTTTTGTGTCCAAGGTTTAACGAGAACAGACTCGAACAGAATACCCCTTTTTACCCATCTTTTATAAATCTACAAGTCGTGTGAACCGCGCTCATATCTTCACAATGACTCTCGTAGATAAGTTATCCAAAAGAATCAGCAACTTAAATCTGAAAGAGAAACATGAAGACCGTGAGTACACTCAATAACCCCAAGTCAGGACAACACTTACACGATCCCAGGAGGTCACGACTACCGCCCTCAATCATACACCCACCCCCAACAATCCCAGGGCACTCAACTCCCATACCCCGAAGAAGACCACATGACCCCCTACACTCTCAGCCAGCCACATTCTCACACTCCATCCAGTTACCAATACCACCAACCCAGACCCACCCCCTCAAACCTTCCCCAAGGCTGGATTTCCCTCTGGGATGCACGATATCAGCGCAACTACTACGCGAACCAATCCACGGGTCAGACACAATGGGAAGTTCCGCGTGCAGAGCGGCGGTGGGAGTATTTATACCGGCAGAGATGTCCTTCGAGTAATGGCGGGAAGGTGTATAAGGCGTATCATCCCTCCGTATACCAGCATGGTGCTCCGGTGGAGGATCAACATAGTCCCGTGATGTACGCGGTCGGAGGAGCGGTGGTGGGTGGTGCGGCGGGTAAGTCGCCCCTGAATTATGTTTTAGGTTGAATCTTGCTAACGACGGATATCTAGATGTGTACTCGGATTCGGATTACTCGGATTCGGACTACGAGGAGAGAGACGAACCAGCGAGTGAACCGGAAGATGGCAACGGTGAGGGACTATCGAAGCTCAATGAGGGTCTTCAGAAATTCGCGGATGCGTTGTCGCAGTTTAGTTCTTAGTTCTAATCATCTTGTTGAATAATACCTATGAGAGTTATGATATCTTACACATCGACAACTTGACGATGTTGACCTCGACCCCTTGTAAGGAACGGGTGTGATGTTAGTTCCCGTTACCCCTGAATCAGCCCTAAATACCCGGCCTGAGCCGAACGATGCATGCGTTCTTGGTAATGCAGGTACCAGCGATTGATATCATCGACTTCTGGGATAGACCTGGTGTAGTCATGAACTTTGTAATAAACGTGGGCGTGGAAGATACTAGAAACACGGACCAATATACAAGAGATGAATAAGTCTACTATCTACCATCTACCATCTTCTTCTAACCCAGAGCCAATTGCCATTAGATGGCCCAAGATATCTACCTCAAAAAGATAGGGATTAAGCAGCAGTCGCCACAACCCCCTCCAACCCCCCCTCCCCCCTCCACGCCGCAATCAAATCCAAAAACGCAGGCATCCCCCCACTCCACGGCGCCCGTCTCGCAGCCAACATCATATCCGCCTGACTCTGTCCCTGCCCCATACCCCCCGGCCCGACTTCAGCAGTCATATACCCCGGCGTACAAACCGACAGCGTCGCGAAGCGCGCAGCCCCCTGCATCGTGCGCATACTCCAGCCCTCCTCAGCCTTCGCTTCGATCTCGACAACAACACGACCCTGCGTCGTCGTTTTATCGCCGACGCGCGCGTGGCTTTCGCTAATCATGTATGCCATTAGTCGTGCCTGTGTGTCGAGTACGTAGCTCTGGTTCGCGTTGATACCGGATTGCGAGGGGCCGAACCAGAATAAGTTCGGGAAGCCATTGCTTGCGATTCCGTAGAGCGTCGCCATGCCAGTCGTCGCGAATTTCTCTGATAAATCGCGCCCGTTTCGACCGAGGATCTTGACGCCGGCGCGGACGGACGGATCACCGCCGTCGCTCGAGGGAGATTTGTACCCTGTGCCGAGGACGATGACGTCGAGCTCGTGCTCGATGCCGTTGGCGACGATGCCGGTGGGTGAGATCCCGTCTACGCCCTTCCCGTCTGTGTCGATTAGGTGCACGTTTGTGTTGTTGAAGGCTTGTAGGTAGGTGTCGCTGAAGCAGGGGCGTTTGCACCATGTTGGGTACCAGGAGGTCAGTTTCTCTGCCGTTGAGGGGTCCTTGACGATATCCTTGACGCGCTGGCGCGCGATGGCTGGGTAAGGAGCGTCGAGGGCAAGAAATCGTCCAATCATCTCGGGGATCTTCTCCGGTGCGACGACGGCGTATTCGGGATCGCCCGTAAGTGCCGAGTACGCCGGCCGTTGCGTCCACTCGTCGTTGACTAGGTTCGGCTCACCCTCCGGCAAGCATCGAGCCATGACCATCGCAAAGTTGCGGTTGCGGTGGTCGTACCAGCCGGGCCGGCCGGCGATCGACGTCTGCCATTCCTTCGGATCCGTCTGTTTCTGGTTGCGGGCGAACACGGTGCTCGGCGTGCGCTGGAAGACGTAGAGTTCCTTTGCATACTTGGCCAAGCACGGCACCGCCTGGATAGCAGTCGCGCCCGTGCCGATGATACCGACTCTCTTGTCCTTGAGCTTGTGTAAGTCTGGGAAGACTTCTTCCGACGAGCCACCAGTCACATCGTAGTTCCACAACGACGTGTGGAACAAAGCCCCCTTATAGCTCTCCAGCCCATCACCGCAGGCCTTGGGGAACTGTGGCTTGGCCAATAGACCCGCCGTCAGGAACACAAACTCGGG
The DNA here is from genome assembly GCA_028637685.1 of Xylariaceae sp. X3-2. Lineage (NCBI taxonomy): Eukaryota > Fungi > Ascomycota > Sordariomycetes > Xylariales > Xylariaceae > Xylariaceae sp. X3-2. Next base: position 24,397 of record JAJFDI010000148.1, read on the forward strand.
GTTAACGACGAGGGAACCCTGGTCTTGGCCCTGGGGGCCCCTCCACGTTGATAGGTCGACTTTCCAGCGGCGCGCTGCGTCGTCCCACTCAATTCGGTTCACCTGCGCCCGGAAGAGGATCTTGTCCCCGAGACCGTACTTCTTGACGACGGACTGGAGGTAATGGCGGATCTCCACGCCAGAGGCGTATTTTTGGGAGGGCATGAAGCCCATTTCCTCGAGCAAGGGCATGTACACGTACGCCTCGACATCACAGTGAAGACCCGGGTAGCGGTTCCAGTACCACGTGCCGCCGACGCCGCCGGCTTTCTCAACGAGCCGGATCTGATCGGGTTTGAAGCCCTGGTTGATGAGTCGCACGGCAGCGACGATACCGCCGATGCCTGCACCGGCGATCAAGAACTTGGGCCCATCGCCGGCTTTCAGAGGAGCATCCTGCGCATCGAGGGCCGCATGGTCTGCCCAGATGTCATCGGCCAGGTGGCGAAGACGCCCTTTGTCACTTTGGTCGAGGGTCTGGAACTGCAGGATGCCCTCCTTCTTCACCCGCTTCTGCGCCTCCTCGGCGTACTTTTGCTGAAGTTGGGCGAATTCGGCGGCCATGGTGGGTGGTGTTTATGAAATAGAGCAATTAGATAGATATGCGCGTGATTTATCCGTAGCGTCGAGCAGGTCGAAACGTGTCGCCGAGGAGCCCAGTGAAACCCGATCCCCGAGAAAAGGCGCAATCCCTTTACTCGTGCATTGCGAGCAAAGCAAGGGAAGCTGAGGCGATGCAAGTCGCAAACAGTACCTACTTATACGAATACGCGAGGGGGCCCCGGAATGGTTCGACCCGGACGGGTATGTAATGCTATTTTAAGAGGAGGAGCTCAGGGTTGTTAAGGCAGGACCATGACTTAATTGTGTTGACGCTATCCTTACTTAGTCGAAAGTGGCTCCTTTTTGCTCTGTTATGATACGTCCCCTACGTGGTAAGTACGTCGTAGTTGGCACTTCGCGAGCCCAATCAAGGCGTCTGGAACCGGGAGTCTTTGCAGTCAGCTAACGTCGCAGAACGTGGACACCAAACCGGTCAACCTGACAACTACTTACTTACCTCCCTTATTACCGATCACAACAAAGCGAAACCGCCAGCCCGTCGTACGGATGACTGTCGCCCGTATTTGCCTCGCAGTAGTAATCCAAGCCTCCACGGTAATCCGTCCACACCACGGATCATGCACAACCGAGACGTCGGCGCTAGATGATAAGCTAGCAGTCAGCCGGCTTGGAACAGGTCAACAGCATCAAATCAACCGTGCGACTGACTAAGGTGCCATGCCTGCCCATTGATAGCTAGGCAGATCTAGAAGATTCACGCCATCTTGGATCCACGGAGACAGCAGGATCGTGTCACCATCTGGATGGGTTTAGGATGATGATGTCCGTGACTCCGTGTTAGTCTCGGTCATTACCTACCTAGCAGGTGATACGAGCATGGTCGGGAAAGGAGACCATCCCTTGCGAGAAGTACCTAGTCAGAGGTCGATGCAGAAGCCAAGATTACGTAGATGGACCTACGATAATGCTCGCGCATATAAAAAAGGAGCGCCAGTCGATGTAAAGATCGGCCCTTCACGATGCGCCGCCATGTAGAGCAGCAGCAAGGTACATGAACCAGCAACATGCACGCCACGACAGTTCCAGACTTCGATGACCTTCCAGCGGTGGATGGTATGCCTCAGGGTTGCGCCTGGGGTGTCTTCGACAAAGAGGGCAAAAAGGACCTGCTAGGGACCCTCAATCTCCTGACGCCAGACACCATCAAGGGGGCCATTGCGGAGGCCAGAGACGGGATATCAATATCTCTCAAGTCAGTCGCTCGATCCACTCCATGATACATACATACCTCTGTAGGGTATGAGTTAGGTATTGACGACTTTTCTTCCAGCTGGCCCCTCAATGCTTTGCCGTTCCCCATGCCAGGCAGAATATCCCCAGCACACAAGCATGTAACTCTGAAGGACGCGGGCCTTTCTGAATCTCCCGGTTGGGACGACGAGATTCATATCAATACGCAAGCCAGCAGCCAATGGGACAGTCTCGTGCACTGGGCCCATCCCTCGTCCGGCCTCGCCTACAACGGCATCAAGGTGACCAAGGAAGGACTGTCAGCAGCAACGACGGCAAAGAACGCAATGCCGACACTTGATCATTGGCACGGTGCTGGCGGGTTGGTTGCTCGCGGTGTTCTCATTGATTTCAAGGAATGGAAGGAGAAGAAGGCAAGAGCTGCAGGCCAAACAGGGAAAGATGTCGAGATTCACCCACTCGACGGCTATCGGATCACCGTTGAAATCATCGAGACTATAGCCCGCGATCAGGGCTCCGAGCTCCGAGCCGGCGATGTGCTCATCATCCGCACAGGGTTGACCGAGTATCTCCAGAACCCGACACCGGAGTTCTATGAGAAGCTAAAAGGTGGTGCGAATCACTCTGGTAGTAAGTATACTTCTCCCCTTAGCACCTTCATCTGTTAGTGAGCTGCCAAGACAGAAAGCTGACTGGTGTAAACTCGTGGAGTGCATGGGGACATGGAGTCTGTCAAATGGCTGTGGAACAAACACTTCGCCGCCGTGGCCGCAGACACCATCGCCTTCGAGGCACTCCCCCCCTTAGCGGAAGACGGAACGCCGGCAGGAATTGGTGATCTAGGTAAGAAAGAGCCCGACATCTGGCTGGTCCCTCTCATATCGCTGACACGAGAATGCTATTATCGCATATTAGTGCTGCACTCCTGGTTGCTCCCTATGTTCGGCATGCCTATCGGGGAGCTGTGGGATCTCAAAGCTCTCTCGGCCCACTGCAAGACGGTTGGCCGGTATAGCTTCATGCTCACGTCCATGCCGCTGAACATCCCCGGTCTGGTCGGTTCCCCGCCCAATGCCATGGCAATCTTCTAGCTACCCCTACCCCTACGCAGCGACAGCACGACTAGCTAGGCTCGGGCTACCTACTTTCCTTGCCTTGACGGAGAGGATGAATCGTATACGACCGTCTCCTCCCTTGCCCTCTCCTTGCAAATTGTTGACAACATCGACAAGCGAAGTCGAGAGAGATGAAACGTTGAAGTTTGCCCCCGGTGATGCGAACGTGATATTGCCACATGGCTGCAGTGGTGATTGCGGAGGATCACCGTCGGTAAGGTTTACACTGTTCGGGTCTCGTGAAGGCGTCGTGAGTCGTGCGGCAGACAAGATAATATACGGATTCTGATACCCCGCCTGTTCGTTGTGTTTCGTCCGCAAAGACGGTTGCCCGAGGTTACCTACCCATCAAGGGAACTCTGTAGGGTTGCTAGGTATTCCCTTAGTCATCGACTATGGAATATGCTGCACGTCATCTGAAGTCTCGATAAATTAAACGGAACAGGACAGAGTAACGACCCCTCTGTTGAAACCAAAACGGCCTAAATAAATAAAGATACGGCGATCGTCATGTTATACGGTGGAAGCATTGTCCTTTCCGTACTCGTATGGTACCTGGTGCTACCTGCCTATACCGAATTACAGCACCTCATAAAATTGCATGCTTCCCTCAAGTTCCGTACATTACCTACCTAAAGGCACTGCACTACCAGGTTACGCATTACTTTTGATACCTGTTCGAGGGCTAGACGAGGTCTTGAAAGTTGGAAGCACCTGCCTCGTGACGGTATTTCTTTCCCTTCGTACGGATACTGCAGTCAGTAGTACCTACCTCGTACGAAGTACGCCCATTCGTAGGAGAAGTCGGAATCCGCACATGGTCAGAATGGGGTAGCACCCAATCATATAAGTCTGGCGAGCACCAAGACATCCCTCTCGCTCTCACAGACATTCTTTCCACCATACATATGCATATCTGTGAGCACAAATAATACCTACCTACCAACAAGCACCCGTTTACCAAGCCGGACCGGTGTTCCATCGTTCTGGTCGTATCGTATTGTATTACTTGCCTGGTTCGTAGTTCACACAAGCCCGCCCAAATCAGCCCCTACTGTACAGCTCCAATCCCTTGTCTTCTTTGTCTGTTCGACCCCATCGGTGTCCGGCCCATCTGAGCTCCGTTGCCGCTACGGAAATACTACCTACTGCATCCAATGGACAATCACCCAGGAGAGTCACTATTTCCTTCCGCTCCCGCGCCGGCCGTGCCCACAATGGATCCAGCGCCGCTAGGTTCCTTGGGTCCTCAATCCCGAGCCGACAGGCAGTCCGCCGTCATCAATGACGGCTCTGGCTCGGCACAAGAAGCAACAATTCTTGCTTCAGCTTCAGCTCCATCTCCCAACACCAGTGCTGCTTCTGGGCTTGGTTCTGCTGCTGCTACTGCTGCGGCCATCTTTTTGGACGCGTCCACCGTCAACAACGGTACCAACAAGGAGGACCAGGAGAATGACGGCAACAACAATATTCGTACCCGGTATACGTATAAGCCCGTTGGCAACCATGAAGACTTTGATCCCCATGTGCACGGAGCAGGCACCGAGGTCACTGCCGCCATTGGAATAGATGATCCCGCATCCCAAGACCAATTCCGGACGACTTCTTATGCGGCTGGTCCCGCATATCCACGTACCCCAACAACATCGGCCGGGCTCGCTCCCGGTGCCCCTGCTTCTGCCACCGTTCCAATCGTCACTGACAGAACACCGAATCAACCCGAGAAGCCGGAACGCACACGCTCATGCGAACCTTGTCGCGGCTTGAAAGTCGGGTGTACTCTGAACAAGGACTGGCACCCGAAAGGGATCCCGTGCGCACGGTGCGTGAAGTTCAATCTCGAATGTATCGTGAAGCCGCCGAAACCACGGGAGAAATCAAAGCCAGAATCGCGCGTTGCCGACTTGGAACAGCAGATCGTTGACCTGAAAAAACGTTTAGAGACCGCCTTGCAGGAATCTGGGACGGGAGGCGGCAGAGCGGCTGCACAGCAACCAATTTACCACCCCTCTGGAGTCCTCCTGCCGCAGACGCTTCTAAACAATGCTCTGCCGCAAAACCATCAACTGCAAGGACCACAATCACAACCACGACGAGAAGTGACCATGAGGGGTCAAAAACGAAAGTTCGGTAAAGCAGAGGCATCGGCTTCGGACCCACAGCCTGACCATGGTTCACCACAAACATCGGCTTCGTCTCCGCCAGTGGCCGACATTATAGACCGTGGAATTATTACCATGGACGAAGCATCTCGGCTTTTCCGCCGCTATAATGATATGATGGTACCTCACCTACCGGCCGTCGTCTTCCCGTCCAGCATGACGCTTCCGACACTGAGACAGGAGAGACCGATTTTGTTTCTCGCCGTCATGTCTGTAGCTTCTTCAGAAAACGCGAGCATGCAACAAGCCCTTGTCAGCGAATTGATGCACGTCCTGGCCATCAAGACCATGGTTCAGGGCGAGAAAAGCATGGAGCTTTTGCAATCACTTCTGGTTTGTGTCATTTGGTATTACCCTCCGGAACATTTCGAGCAGCTGCAGTTTTACCAACTGGTGCATATTGCCGCGGTCATGGCCATTGATCTGGGACTCGGTAGGGGACCAGATCACGCCCAGTGTCGTCTGATACCGTACACCTGGCGTGACCATCCGTGCCGAAAGCATCTACTCCCTGAACCCACGAGCATCGAATCCCGACGAGCTTGGCTAGCAGTTTACTACTTAACCTCCAACGTAGCCATGGCCTCACGCCGCCCCAACCTGGTCAGGTGGCAGTCATTTATGACTGAGTGCCTCGAGATGCTGAGCTCATCACCTGAGGCGGCCCCTGGCGATCGATATCTTTGCCACTTGGTGGAGATTCAACATCTCGCAGAGGAAGCGAGCGACTCGTTTGGCATGGATGACCCTAGCGTTGTCGTGAACGTTGCTAATAACAGTGTCCAACACACGTTACGGAAATTCGAGTTTGGTCTTGCCCAGTATCGGAATGGGAATCTGAAGCCGGAGGACCTGCAACGTAAGTATAAACCACAAGGACAAGGCGGCCTGCCGTGTATAAGGGCTATGCTAATGCGACGCAGCATCCCTACTTCTTACCTTGGATGTTTTAAACCTGTATATCCACGAGATGGTGCTGCAGACCAACGACAAAACTAAGGCCACCACGTCTAACGCGGAGGCTCTCCGCGATCCCTTTCCCGGGCCCGGAGTACAGCTAACGACAGCCCACGTCAAAGCGTTATCCTCGTGCCTTGAGGCCATTGATGGCATCGTCGGGACACTCCTCGATCTCGATGTAGAGTGCATTCGGTGTCTGCCGATGCTTAATTTTACGCGAGTCGCGTACGCCGTGCTCGTTCTCATCAAGATATACTTCAGCGCTACCTCTTCCACATCGGAATTGGGCGACATACTCGAGAAAGAGAAGATCCAGGTCGTCGAGTACCTGAACCGCCTTTACATCAAGCTCCTCGAGGCGGCAGAAGAGAACAAATGTCGCCCCGCAACCAAATTGCTGATAAATCTCGGGATGATACGTGGCTGGTTCAACCAGACCCAAAATCCGAATCGTTTACAGGGTGACCAAGGGGGTGATTCCAATCTAAACGGCTCGGAAAGTCCATATCCTGCCCATCGTACCAGGGCTACTTCATCGGCGTCTCTGGGTCCGCAGCAGCTGCTGCAGAAGAGGAAACGTAAAACGCCCCCATCTGAGTGTAAGACGCCCACGATGCCGACGTTCTCTGAGCTATCGGCCCATGACGAGATGGGGCAGCATGGTCAGACCAATGCGGCAGCACCGTTAGGTCCCAACTTGCGGTCGCCGACCTACTCGCCCTTTATGGGCCCAGGGCCATCGGCACCATTTTCTTACGGCCCTTATCATTTTGTACCGCCGACCACGTGTACCGGCGGCAATGGCGCAATGGGGATGGCCGGTCCATTGCCTCAAGGGGGTCCGCCGTTCATTGGGCATTGGCCAGGCGGGTACGCAAACATGAGTTATTTTATGGGTCCAAACTTGGGCGATGGCCTCGAACAAGCCATGGACATGACGTTGGGGGTGCCTGGGGGCTTCGAGTTGGACGGCTCGCTCAACATGGAAGGCATGCGGATGATGGTATAGAACTACCGGACTTTTCGCGTCCAATGGAGTATCCTCTACCGCGAGCGCCGTGTCCAATGGCATGGCGGTCCTTTGTTACGGGAATAATTAGAACGATGGGCATCTACGAGAACCAGATTGTCTTTTTCCTTCATTCGAATCGAGTTAATATTCTGCTTCTTCATGTACGTTTGTTCAGGGGCTTCATTTTTTCAGGGATTGCTAGGCTGCTTGCAACCGACTGTATTAGATAAATTGATGGCTTTATCAGCTCCCAGCCGGGAATACTGGGAACGGGGAACGGGTGGTTTACGACTTACGGTTTACGGCTTATGATTTACGGAGTACGAAAAAGGGGTATCGAAATGGGGTCTTGACGATGAAGTATGACGATTGCTGGTATAGCACAGCTACCTACGTAGAAGGCCTTGCTTTCGAAGTCATGGCTAGCGAAGATGAGGATGGGATGGTTGAGGAAAAGATGAGGAATGGGGTTATAAGGAGTTATCGTTAATCGTAGTGCTAATAGAATAACTACTACACAATCATAATTTTTTGCTTGCTTTTGTGCTGTCTTTCTTTCTTATTGGGTTTTGGTTTCTGGAGCGTGTTTAAGACAGGTTCTCGTGTTGCGCGCTGACTGACTTATGGAGTAGTAGATCCGAGTTGAAGATACACGAGAATCGGGCTGAATATCGTGGACGGTGCCGTTGTTAGTCGACAGGCGCTGCTGAGAAACGATACGATATCGATACGATCCGCGTCGATACAACTACCAACCCGACCGATCTCCGAGCCGGTATCCATCCATCCCTCCCTCCCCACCTACCTACCTACCATCTACGACCTTCACCTTCACCGCCACCTAGCGGTTCAAAGTAGGAGTCAGGTTTTGCCATTTCCCGCAGGCAGGCAGGAGTTTCTTTTCATCTTCTTTTCTTATCCCGCCCACCTCTGGCAGGTTTCTCCTGAGTGGTTTCCCTGTCGGTTTGTGTTTGGTTTCTTTGATGAAAGCGGGAGAATGCTAGCTGAGCGCTGCGGTGCGAGAAGGGATATAGAAATTCAGAGAGGCAGCTAGCTAGTAATGTAGACTTGATGTGATCATCGTCACCATGCTAGGAATGTAAGGATGTCATGGTTATGTCAGATGGGTGATCTCTTCACGGATTCCAGAATGTGTTTGTGAATATATAGATAGGTTACCTAAGGTAGATGGGGGTGGGCGAACGGTATTAGAGCCGATTCAATGATGGATCGTTCGTGGTATGTGTGTGATTAATAATAGGTAGTTAATGGATGGAAGTGATCGTATGGATGGATGGCGAGAATGGATTGATCGCCTGTCATTGAGATGGATGGAAGTGTATGAGGTACGGAGTAGGCAGTAGGCACGTCTGCGAATCTGTGGTTTTGGTATTGGTGCCTCCTATTCCGCGGTATCTTCTACAGTTGTTTCTCTCAAGGCAACGTGCAATCAAGTCAGCGTTCGAATAAGTCAGCGTTTAAATGAAGTCAATGTTCATATCAAGTCACCGTTCAATCCAACCAACCCTCAACAGGAGTAGGCTCAGTAGGTAGGTAACATCACGACGGTAGTGAGATAGATATCTACTCTGACCTATCATCTCATCAACGTAACGGTAGTGAGATAGATATCTACTCTGACCTATCATCTCATCAACGTAATCGGGGCTCATCCCGAACGCCTTCGCCTCCCATCCTACCCCTAAGAAACCTGAAGCACGAACTAGCATAGAGATCCGTACGCAATCCATCCATATCCTGCTGCACGTTCCCGTAGATAAGTTTCACAATATCTATGTTTCACAATCTCTTCAGTCATGGACATGACGTGTTACTTCAAATTCGTTATGTATGTAGTGAATGGTGTCATCGCCAGACTCCGTCATGGCGCATATCGTTCATTGCGCATACTAATAACAGGGTTCGTCTGCAGAGTCCCTCTCCCATCATCCATGTGCATTGGTAAATACAATACATGTAAGCAATATCGTCGACCGTCGGCGTCCTCGAGCACGCGACCCCCGCCCCTTAACTTCCCGACGCTGCAGACTTGTGCTTCGTTCCAAACCGTATCAAAGTCTTCAACCACCAGGATCTTCTGCACCCCGTGTTCCCTTGGGAGTGAGGTAGGTCGTCATCATGCCGACTAGGTCAAACTCGCACCCTCCAGATATCATCTAGGTTTGTGTAGGTAATCCGTATTTCGAGGGGACATACACCACATGGACTCATGAGTCGGAACAAATTTGGCAATCCACCCTTCTCTCCTCACCTATTCTCAATATCTCCCAACTCCGGTACACCCAGTAAAGCGAAACAAAAAAGCGCCGTTGGAATAGGGTGGTTACAGCAAAGCAATAGATGGCGGATCATATGACTTCTGACAGCATCATCATATAAGCAGTGCCGATTGATCTGGTTCACATTCTACCATCCACGTAAGTGCTCAATCCTTAATTCGTGACACATAGACGGCGCTCAATCCATATAGAAATCGCCTTTCAGGATACGCTCCTGCATGTGGTCGGGCTTAGGCCGTTCGGGTCGCTTAGGCTTCATGACCTCGGGCTGTTTGGGTGGCGACGGCATGTCGGAGACGGACTTGGCACGGTCATGATGAGCGCCAGTCCGAGGCACCGGTACGCTGGCTCCGGCACCAAAAGTTGGGCGCTGGCCCGAAACGCTGCTCTCGGCACGGAATCTAAGCTGCTCAGTCCAGTTATAACCGTTGTCTGGACGAGCAGAAAGCATGTCAGAAGGTGATCTTGCAGATAGTGTATGGCTTGCCTGAGAGGTGCTCATCCGCCGCGAAGCAGTGGCAAGGGGGGAGGCACCGGGAGGGGATTGGCGTGTGGATGCAATAGACGTCCGTCTCATTTGCTGGGAAGGCATACCCGATCCTGGACTACCCTGGCCAGTCCGCATGGTGCGCATGGCCTGCGCCCCGAAGCTCGTGCGGCGAGCAAAAGGAGAAGTCGGTGTCATCTTGGCAGGTTCATCATCATCGATAGCATTCTCGTCGATGGAATCAGAATTACTAGTAGAGACACTGCTGCGACGGAGTCCGACAAAGGGGTTACTGCCAGATGGTGGCGAGGCACCAGAGAGACCCAATGTCGTGGTGGAGAGTCGTCGTTGCTGGTCACGCGCTACGGCGGACGAGACTGACTCACGACCAGAGCCACCAGTCGAGTTACTGTGGTGAAACAAATTCGAGAAGGCAGCAGACGTCACGGAGCCACGGCGCTCGTGAGCCCGTCCGGGGTTTGCGTTGTCGCTAGACATGTCGGTTGAAAAGAAGAAACAGGAGCAAGAGTTCAGAGTTCAATTGATAATATGATCGATTGATATCACAGTCCTAAGCTGGAGGCGTCTCGTATAATCCGACACCAGGCAAACAGCTGAAGTGGTACAATCAAGCGCTGATGAGGTACGCAGCGGCGGTAAGAGGTCAAGATGTGGTGGTGCAGAGAGCTTTAGTGGGGAATTCGATGAAAGACGGATGCAAAAGGTGACGAGAAGGTCTTATATGGAGAGTCAACAAGCCGGGGTGTTCCAGGCCCAGAGACGGGACGGTGAAACCGCTGGATGGAAGAGCCCGGCCGTCCTTTGTGATGGGACGATGATCGTACGAACCGATGAGTAACTGTGTGTGATTCGATGTGCGACGTGAGAGGTCGGCAGGCCTGAGATCTTTTTTTATGCCTTTCAGTTGACGTAGCAGCTGAATGTAGGTAGGTATCCCGTGTTATATGTATTCACGGGGACAGACGAGACGAGCAGAAGTAGAAGCAGTTCGTCTGTTATCTCTCTGTCTGTTTATCTGTCCTTCTGTTGTTTGTATTGTGTGTCTGACTGCAAACTGGTCCAAACGGTGATTGCGAATTTCAATCAAGGCAAAGACACCGGTCGCAGGATTGCGTAGCTGACTCGAATAGCCACAGAAGTGGAGAGACCGGATTGGTTTTAAGCGTGAGCAGGAAATGGCTTGATATACCGGCGCTCGAATGGGACGTCAGGATCGGAGCGGGGTAAATAGAGTTGTGGGATGGGCGCGGGGGGCAGGGGCACGGGCATGCAAAGTGCAGGTGCAGCCCAGGCAAGCAGGCAAGCACTATGATACAACCAAGGAAGCGGGTGTGTATCCGGAAGGCAAAATGCTCAACGGGGAGGCGACGATCAGACAAGATTGTGGGGGGAGGTATGTATGTACTTTCGTATCGTAGGTAGCTCGGTCGGAGACACTTCCAGGGCTTTAGGCTGTTTATCCAGATCCTGATCTTATTCCGCAAGCCGTGAGTCCGTACGAACAGAGTAAAGCTGGACAAATAAGAATGAATAATAATCAATTACCCGGGACAACAACAATGAACAATGCTGATAAGAGCTGCTTGTTACAACTGCAAGATGCGACGATAAGAGGATAGCTGTAAGAAGAGATGCGATTAAAGTAATCCGTTAGGTTATTTGCTGAGGTCGTTTGTTTCAACTTCTGCTTCTCAGACAAGTACGGAGTAGAAGGGGAGAGACGATGGCGTCGGACAACAGGCCATTGCCCGTATTTACAGCTGATGACTGCCTGAGAATGAGCAGCCAACATGTATGTGCGAAGTAAAAAAGTCGTTCGACCCGTCGTTCCATGTGTCATGGTACAGAACAAAAGGGGCGACTACCTTAAACCCCAGGCATCCAGATATCGCCATCTACGGACTCCTTGTCTCAACTTGCAAGCGGTGCACCAAGCCAATGGGCGAGCCATTCGGCCCAAGCTGCCCCCCAGAGACATCCAGCGCCGAAAGTGCCTAATGCAGGCAAGCACCCAAATACGTCAGTGCTAACCTTTCAGAGGCAAGGGCCTTGAAGAGAGGTGACACTGCCTGTGGGGCTAGCGTTGTTAGATCCTGCCGCGGCCGGGTCTTCGCGTGTTTGTCCAGACCCTGAGAAGCGACCACTTTTGCGGGGTAACTAGCGTGTTCGCACGGGTCCTTTCCGCACTGGGTTAGTGCCGTGGCGCTAGGCTCTTACCGGTAAGGCTGGATCGTCCGGGGGTGCAGATTAGAATTCAGCATTGAATTCAGGATTACCCGCCTCGAACGTCCCCGTGATCCTTTCTTCATCGTCAACCATGCTTCATGTCGACAAGTGCCATCCGTGGCGGACAAAAACACTGAGTAAGCCCCCCTGCTCGTCGCACTTACTTTAGTGCGCATATGAAGCGGAGATGTTGCACGACCGGTATCACAGTCGGCGTCGATGCCAAGGATGCTGCTACAAATAGCAAGCCTCTCGAGGGGCATTGCACATTACGTACTGCCTATTATATTGATATATAACACCGACCTCACTCTCAGCGTCGATAATGCATGCGTGTTCGGATTATTCCGTCTAGAGAGAAAAGAGGTCAGTCCAGTCCATCATCCAGCCCCTTTTCGGCGTCTCTCCATCTGAGTCTATCTGCGATGCCCTATCTTTAAGGCGTATACGGAATAGTTGCAGCACCGTTCCATCCAGCATCCCCTCCGCCAAGAACAAAGAAGGGCACCCAAAGAGTCGAGACAGCCAGGCCGCATAACCACGTAGGTAGGCGTACGGAGCACAAAGGGGTGATCTATCCCAGTTTTCGGTATTCTCCCCAGTCGATTCCGCGAGTACCGTACATGGTGTGCGAAGTAGTAGCGCCTCCTATCCGTCATCACGCCCGTGAGAGTCCGTGTATTCCGTTTCTGCAAGTTGCACCAATTGTAGTGCTGTCCATTCCATCGTCCAGAAGCATGCATTCTCTATTACATTCTCTACAGATGAAGGGACATGACAGGTGGGAGACCAATCAGACCAAGCTATGTCGGCTTTGTCACTGCCGCTCTCTACACTCTGGCTGGGTCCGAATCCTCCTGGAAATAACACCTGCTGTCTTCGCTTATCCAACGAATTGCTGTGCCAGAGGAAGCATGAAGTTTCAGTATCTCCATCCGTTGCTCGCCTCTTCTTGATTCCATACGTGTACAAGGTACCATGAGCCTCGTCCTGTCTCCTACCGTGGGTCACTTGGATCGACCTGTTTGTCCGGGCATCATTGACGAATGGAATCAAACACAATTGGGTCTACTGCGCATGTCAATGCACATCGCATCCATGGGTTCTAGCGTCGCCCCAAAGCATTGTATCTTTGTATGGCCCATCTTCTAGGCTGACCAACAGCTCTCCCTAATCGGGCGAACTTGGGACAACTCGTCGCAGATCCATCACGCACATCTCTGAAGCTCTATTAGCCCAGCTGTGTGCCTTGAATAATGATGGCCAATATGCCGTATTTCAAGAAATCACAGGGTTGAGAAACGTCAACGGGAAGCGTTCGACTTCAGCGATCCCATGACCATCATCGCAACTTCTCGTTCTTTTTACTTCACGTGTCAGTAATCGACCTGCATCCGATTCTGCCTTCCATCGCGGCCTGCTTCCCACGCTGGACAGCCGTGAATAACCTAGCCCAATTGCAGGGCGTATCGACGGGCTCGATTACAGACACACGACGCTTGACCGACGTGGAACGACCGGTCGGCGTGAAATCGCTAGAAGCGGAACGGGTGTCTGAAGTCAATGCTTGATAGGCTCTACATATGTTGCTCGATCTGGGGTCAGCTGGCATTATTTACACGCGCATTTTCTTCAGATGAACCCTGACCTCCTGCTTTCCCGTGTCATCCAGACATCAGGTGAGTTGGTTTAAGTTTTGGGGCTCTCACTTGGAGGTTATTCCGAGTCTTTTCCGACCCCTTTTCCGTGTGTCAATGTTCTTGGAGGGTGTTCGAATGCGCTACCACTCTGTTCTGCTACTGTCTCTGAGGCACGCGATGCGAGATGGATGTCTGCCGAAGCACAAACACATATATCTGTGCAAACCGCGGCTTCTTTTGTGGTATGATGGCGCGCCTCTGCTACTGCATCACTGAATCCCACCTAATGTCGTCTGCATGCTGAGGGGGCTTGACTCTTGTTGCAGTCCCGACTTATCCATAGCACATGCATGCAGGTCTCTCTCCCAGTCCGGTGTGTGATATTGCTCTCTCCCCGCGGCTAATGATGAATTTGCCAATCTAATAACCTTGGTCGCCAAGTCTGCAGCGATACCACACCTCGTTCCGAATTCGTCGGCAATTTGTGAGGGAACCAATGCCGCTTGGAGATGGATAAGGGCAGCAAGTGTGTCTTGTGCTCAGATAATTCGTCCATCCAACCAACGCCATTCAAAGTCTCACGGCCCCTCTGCGTTCGCAGGCTGTAGCTCCATGGCCAGCGAATCAACACTCGGTTCCAGTGATGGCAAGTGTTCCCGCTTCCATGTTTCTTCTTGGTTTTGTCGAAGCTTTCTGGGCTTACTGGATGGTTTAGGACTTCTGGCCATGAAATCTAGGTAGCAAAGTAGCGTTACTTGCACCATTTCACCAGAGCAACATAACCACCACCTGTCTCCTCGTCTATCGAAGCGATTGGGACGTGGATCGGATGCAGATCAGCCAAGCGTGGTACTAAGTAGGCAAGCCGATGGTTCTCCAACGTGGCGCTGCTACGATTCATACGTCCGCATCAACATTTGCATCTTTCCCATCTTCGCACCAGGGACTAGAACCGCTATTCGGCACATTCTGTGCGGGGGTCTTCTCGTCAGCCTTGGATGGGCCACTGATTCAGTGCTACCCATCTGTGATATCATATATATGGAAGTGCATTCCAGCAGTCCGAGACTGGACTCCTGACGATGCAACGTCGCAAGCACATTGTTTGAAGTGTCAAATCAGTGGACGTCACTTTATCACGCAGATTGCGGTTGTAATGAGGCACAACATTGTTTCAAAAGATGGTGTGCTGCTCTACCAATTCAGGCATACTCAGATTGAATCTTGCCGTATCAACCCTTCCCAGGAGGTTCCCGGATGTGAACTCATTCGGCCCGCTGGCCTATGTCCTTCATGTCTCAAATGAGATCTTTAGGGGCTTCCATTCTGTCATCACTTCAGTTTCCGATAACATCGACGGGTTCGCTGGCTGGAACCGAGACATCGCGGAGTCCTGTTATGCATCACCGACGTAACAGTATTGATCTGGCGGCTACATAAAGCCACCCGTACGCAATCTTCAAGACTGCATACTGGCATCATTATTTGGATAATGATTGGTGTCAAGAATGGCCATCAACATGTGGAATTATTGCCATGTGCAGTCCATGATGATGAACCTACCAGCAGTCACCGTACCGGTGCCCATACAAGCCGCCAAACCCGGCCCCAAACACCTGCTCTAAGATTATTCTCTTGACCTAGATGCTCTATCATCATTTTTCTCTCTCTCAATTGCGTGTGAACGCTACGAATGTCGCAAACACGTAAGGCAATCCGGATCCTCCCTAGAACATGAATTACTGCTACATCAATTCCTCCTCGACCTCGCGCTACATACATCCTTGGTCTGGTTCATCATCAGAACGACCTAACATCTTGCCATTAACACTCAACCCCTTTTCCTTTTGCATTTCCTAGTTGCTATGGTCTACTATGACGATTCGCATTCCTCTCGCGGTGCGTACATAGGGGCATCGCGGATAAAGGTTCGAATACCATGACAAAGTCCTACGTTTCTTCTCTAGATCATCACCTAAGGCAAGGTTAGGTTCCAGAAAGTCCTATACAAGTAAACATCGCCGCGCTGTGGAGATCGAATGAGATATAGTGAGTACTATTCGAGAGATGTCGTATCCTCACGAACACAGCTCCCAACCGTCTCCTAGGGCGTCGTTTCAAAAGACACCCGGGTGAATCCGTATACCGGGCTCAATTCAGAAGCAGTGTCACATATAGCCTCGTAATGTGAGTATGAGAATCACTCAGGCGCATCGGATCAGCCCTGACGAAAAAGGTCTGCGCATCTACCATGAGAAACGTTTTCGTGCCACGAAAAAAACGAAAACTAGATCATGCGTGTCTTGTGTGTTCCCGTCGTGAGACCTTCTCATGCGGCCTATGCGTCGTGTGTGCTACAGAGGGGCATTGGATTCCTGGATGGGATTCTTGTAAGTGCCGTGGGGATTTGGAACATGGCCATCATCAGGGGGCGGACAAGACAAGATTTGTCTCCTCCAATGATGACGTTGTTGCTATGGTCTTGGCTTGGGAAGGGTGACAGTTAGGTAGGTTGTCAGACAAGACGAGACCTGCCGAAGGACGATACGCTGTCGGTCGCGTACTGCTGGAGGGAGGCTCTTCACCCTTTTGGAAAGAGTACCCCGAGGATTATCGTGTCTGACGGAGGTAGGTGTCTTTATAGTTGGGTGATGAGTTTCTTCTTTTTATTCGGAAATCATTACATGATGCTGGTACGGGGCCTACTGTTGTCAAGATCTCTGCGATCGCATTATATTTCCGCGACGATGTGAGGCTTACAAGTGTTGAGACATCCGACGCATTTACTTGCCGTCGTGATGATGTTAACTGAGACAACAGAGGAAGTCTACCATCTCGCCTACTTACGCATGTAAACATCCAGTCTGAGTTCAAGAATATGGCTTTATACCGGGTCTAGATCTCTGCTATCTCACGGGTATCATGAATGAAGTTTGTCTAGGGTCAGAAAACGAAGAATGAATTATGAGAATATGTAGTACCTCGCGAGAAGAAATGGCACTTCGCTTCCTCATACGAGTTTCATCCCCTCAATAGACAAGGCCCCTAATGTTTCCTTCTGAATGTCCCCAATTGTCAGGGTCTGGGTTAGAGCATCCGCTTCGCCGTCTCAGAGATGTGTGACGGTGTCGATACTCTGCTTTAGTACGTTTTCATCAGATTTGAAGACCGTCGCACCAACTATTCCTAAACCTTTTATCTTCGATGTATCTCCTGAGCTCCCCTACTGAAACGGTATCTTGGTTTCGGTGTTACTTCATTAAATGTGAGAGAATGATGCCAACAAATGGGGCCAACGTAGGACTGTTTGTACAGCCGTAAATAAGCAATGATGTCAAAGGGTCTTCTAGGTTTGAGGGCTCGTCACCTGTGCTACCCTCTGACGATGATGTTCGAACGAACTTCTGCAAAAAGCCAATGAGAGATCGAACAAGAAATTGCAATGGAGGTCTCATGACGGATCAACGAACTTTGTCCCTGGTGAATGTTGAGGGGATTCAATATCTTCCCGAATATATAAGGAGGGGGATTTCGCCAGGTTCTGAGATTCTCGGACGACTGCGCGCGTGCTCTCCAAGGCGAAGCCGGTGACTCTGTTTGAGAAATACCGGAATGCCGCGCACATCGTTATCGGTCTCGACCCGGCCGTGTTCCTAGCGAAGCGAGCATCGTGGCGCGCGATGAGAGTCGGAGAGCCAGCGAATCCAAAACGGCATGTTTTGTGAACGCGGTTCTCTTATATATATACCCTGCTGACGATTTTATGCTCGCCTTCCCCATATACTACCCCACGACGAGAACAGAGCATTTTTCTGCGTCGTTTCCTATAATGGAATACCCTGCGTGTGTCGACTCTTATGAAAGTGTTTGTTCCAGGGAGAAACGGTGGACGCCTGGGAGGTAGTGGTCGTCCGGTGCTAAGACGTATTGGGAGACGATACTGATACCGAAGCCGATCTCATTGACGAATCAGTCGTCGTCTCTACGCCAAAGGACGTGGTCCAGCGCTGTCTGTCTGGAATGACTCAAATGTTGCCATACCCATTTGCGTGTTGCTGTTCGTACGTACTCTCATCTCAATGGAACGATCCCTTATTATTACCAGATATTAATACGTATTTCAGCTCAAAAATATCACAGAGGGCACGTCGACTTTCGCCTGTGAATATATAGAGCAACAATTGTACGAATGGACGATCAGTATCGGACGGCTTCCAGGTCAAAGGATGCACTGCCGATCTTGCGCATACTAAGAGCCTGTCTGACCGTGCCTTGCCCAACCGTTTGCTACGCATACACCTGAGGCCGCCTTCTCTTTGAACATGAATCGAGATCCGACCAGCCAGGATATCGCTCGGCGGCCGTGGAGTGCATCTTGCGCTCATACCGTCCCGCCTTCTACAACGGCAAACGACATTCCGCGACCTGATTGAGCATGCTGGATGCCCGTGCCTATTGACGTTGAGGGTGGGGGCCATGCTTTGAAACGAAGCAATGTCGAGAATTCATTGCCTGTTTCCGGTTCCCCCTATCTTCCGTCCTGAGGGGCTTTCAACAAGCTGAGAGGACTCAAAGTCAGTATATATAAATTTCAACAACAGTCTATCATGATGAATATCCTTGCCGCTGGAACGTTGCTTGAGATATCACATGACGCGAGGGGACATCAAACTAGTCAGGAGACGAACGGAACACACGGTTTGGTGTCGGTTTGATCTCGCCAAATCTTTCACGGGTCTGGTGGTCTTATTGATCAACTCAGCGGCCAATCAGCGGCTCAAAAGAGACAATCCATTTGGTCGGCAGGTTAGGAAATCAACCTTAGGCCGACAAAATGTGATTCTGCCAGACCGTCCTAGAGAAGCCTGAGCTGCCCGACCATGCATCCTCAGGGACAACGGTGCTTCACATTCATCAGATTCCGGTTCGCTGTCGTGTACTATTCAGCACAATGTCAACATCGCCAATGCACTGGTGGTGAGAAGCACCCAGTGCAGAAGACCTGTACGATCAGGGCTTTCAAACGGCTTGCTCCGGCCTTGCTGCCGACGTCTGATGGTCCGGTTCACGCCTCGAATCGTTCACTGCCCCCATCATAACAATTTAGGTTGGGGTTATGTCTGCTGAAAAACGGAACTCCAGGCGATTCTTCTAGTTTCGAATATCGAGTGATTTATCGACGAAACAACCGGAAAAAGAAGTATCGCAACCTCCAAACTCAGAGCACGGAGAAACAACGGTGAGATTAACCGGATATAAAGCCACAAATCCGTATAATCTTGTTCAACTATCTCAAACCGAATTAAAACCAAGCCGCCACGAGACCAGGCGAGGCGATAGCAGATGGTACACACAAAAAGCCGATATTGCTTGTCCAGAAGGTGGTTGATAGGTATAAGTTGAACATTCAGATGGATGAGGACATCCGGAAAACCTCCTTCGCACTTCGAACTATCGATCACAGCGAGCTGATTTCATTGAGGGCGACGAGGTCTCTCTATCTCCGGTTGATATTGTCGATCGTGTTCCTAAGGTGAATATTGATTACGATTACGATCCGAGTGATAGCACTGTCCGTCTAGGTCCTCTGACAGCTCCTTTCACGGCGCGTCTTATATACAACTACCTTAGTCTCGCCGCCAATACCGGGTGGCGAAGTTGTCCAATCCGCATCGAGCGGAACTCCGACTCAAAGCTTCTGGAAGACGACACTTTGATCTCTCTGGGAGAGATGTATATCCTATTGAGACCATTCATACAGTCTTCCAAGGTCTCAGGGGAGCAAGATTGGAAGATTGAGGAGGAACCGGTGGAGTTTCGAAGCACTGCTACCTAGATTCCCTGTCACGCTAGGCACTTGTGTCTGCGGACCGGATACTTGACACCTTTATTTGCAGAACGGTGCCTATATATACCTTTTGCTACAGCGCCGATCTTGTGAGGCGCATCTATAGTGTTTTTGCCGAATGGCATACTTCGTTGTTCTTGCGGTTATAGTGAAAGACATCTCCAGACCAGTGTGGGCCGCGGTGCATCCTCCCGGAGGACACCAAACAACGCGACTGCTTCTCCGGCTTCCGTGGCTGTGGGACGTCATGGCAACCATTGACGTTCGAAGCAGCATACTTACCATAAGTGACCCCAACGCAAAGGAAAAGAGGACTTACTTGCAAGGCCCAGTGCTAGACTTCTCCAGAAGTCAAAAGCTGGCTGTCGCACCGATGAAGAATCCTTCGAAGTCCCGTCGCAAAGATCGAGATGGCTCGACGACGGATCACGGCACCTCGGGATCTGAGAGCCTGTCTGACGACAAGCCATGTTCTGCTCTGCGGTATCATAGCAGCTTATCTGCGGGACAAGGGTCGGTTTCACGAGATCGCCTTTCTTCATCATGGGGAATCAATACCCAGGGCAAGTCGACCGTATCTGCTTCTCCGTCATGCGGAAGACGGGTGGGAATACGATCTCAAGACGTGCGTGTGTTGTATGTAGCTTGTCTACGACCCGGCGGATCCGTCTTGTGTACCCGGAGAACTGCCTGAAGAGCGTTCCTGTTGCGGTCAACGAAAGCATGGGATTGTGGTGCCTAGTGGACCTGGGCATTCCGAGTTATCGGCGATATATATCACCGCGGTCAGTTGGCACAAATCCATTGACTGTTGTATGATTGTATCAGTGTTCCATCGTTGTGTCTTAGGAGACCATGGACGGGCTGTTTTATGGCGTGAGCCAAGTCTGATGAACAAGGGGTTCTGCTCGGAAGAAAACATGCATGTTTACGAGGGACTGAACGAAGAGGACCAAGATGTACACTATCCCTGATGTCTATGACACCAGTTGCCCATGTGCCCTTATTTCTGCTCTGTGTCCTGTTTATAGTGTGCGATAGGCCTGCGATGGAATGGATAGGTCTGTAGAAGGACATGCGACAGCTCTGCGGTAGAAGGTAGAATCGTGGACATGCGATAGATGACTATGATCAATGAGCGATGACCGGCGATAATATGTGTGATAGGTCTACGATGACATGCCACAGACTGTACGATGAGATACTAGATGTGCCGTAGAATCATGGACGTGCGGCGGGCCTGCGAGGACATGCGATAGACCTGCGATAGACCAGTGATGGAATACTAGATGTGCGAGAGACTCAGGGACGTGCGATCGAACCATAAACATGCGATACCTAGGCCTGCGACATTCCGTAGATCAAGCAACAAGGCTGCGGACAAGCGATAGACTGCGATGAACTACCAGATGTGCGACAGCAACATGGACGTGGGGTAGAACCGTGGACTTGCAATAGACTGTACGATAGGTGTTCGATAGGTCTGCCACAGGCCTGTGATACGATCATAGATCTGGGTTAGGAACTGCGATGAATACTAAATGTGAGGCAAACATGGACGTGCGACAGGGCGGCGATGACCTACGATACACGTGCATAGACCTGTGAAGATCCGCAACTGAAACATAGACATGCGACAGACCCTGCGACGACGTGCGATAGCCCTCCACTGACATACATCACAGCACGAGACGACAGTACGCTTTCGAGTGCATGGGCTACGTTCCCTTCGCTCATTGATGCTTAAACCGACGACAAGAGCTTGACCCCTATTTAGGTTCCTGAGAGAGTTCGACTTTTCGTGAAACTCAGTAAAGGGGCACATATCACGAAATGAACACCATGGGACGACGAGCGTCACTCGCCTATCATCACTCAAGAAGCTTCAATTGAGATGGTTTCCGTCAATTCTAGATACGGCTTGCTGCTGTAATGCTGCTTGAGCATTCAAAGTTGCTAGGCGCCATCAAATGGTCTACATATACCTACCAAGACGCAGAAGGAGTTCGAGACTACTTGCAACTTCCACTGATCAGACGGCTCAAGTGGTTACGAGCCCCTTTTCTGCCGAGCGGCTATAAGCTACTCTGTGAAACATCACTCTCAATCCGCGTTGTACCATTCTGTCTTCGCCCGTGAGGTGATACCTAGAGCAAACATGGCGTCTGAGACCGAATAAATTTGTTGACCCCGTAATTCCCACGAGGTATGACGAGAAACGTTCGATAGCGACAACAGCTTCGGCGAGTTGCCAAACGTGAGGAGATGTGGGCCTTTCTCGTTGGAATACAGTAGAAACCCCTGACTTGACAGAACCGTAAAGACTCAGACTACGTTGCGTGTGTCTGGACTCGAGTGACCGACACAAACCATGTAATGTTGGGCATCGAAGTCAACAGAGCTCGTTATGCATCGGTAACGCCAAGCATAGTCCCGGCGCCATCAGGTCTGGCCGTTCGAATCGAGTCTCGCGCTTGAATGAGATCATTCAACAATTTTCTCCTGTTGGGAAAATTATCTGATTGCGTGTCCGGCAAGTCCATAGTAGCAAGCTCTAAGCCGACGATCACGTCTCGACCTCAACTACCAAGCACGTTTCAGAGTATCCTAGTCCGTAACATGGCCCGTTCGAGGCTGTAACGTTTACGCTTGTCCATGTAGTAACGTATTCCTAACATGCGCCGGCTGGCAGACGTGCCGAAAGGGGATCATACGTCACATAGGTATCGCAAGTCTGGTTGTCGAAACGTGGCCTTCATGCTAGTCAGATAACATGTAAATGCGAGGAACTTCGGGTTAAGACCGGGGGAGTTCATATTAAGCTGTCACCAACGAGGTGTTCTCGTTCGTGGACCAATCTTGGACCTCGAAGGAACGAGAGACGTCCGGAAGCGGTTTTAGCGGATCTGTGATCGGCAAGGTGAAGCGCGCGGCGCACGAGGGCAAAAGTGCGGTGTTGACGACAGGGTATATCGTAAGGGACGGAGGCCGGGTTCTTTTCTGTTTCATGTTTCCGTACACCGACATGGTGAAGTCGGCCGGGAAGGATTCCGTACAATACGTTTGGAGGGATTCTGGGGTTCGTCAATAGCGTGCTGCGGCCGAAACGGGGACCCCGACTCTACTCCGTAGCAAACCATCGTTATTGAAACGGGCGAGTGCGTCGTGCGTGTGACGGATTGTTGGAGAGAACTTGCGATGGTGATGATTATGATGATGACACCCTGTCCGGATGAAGAGAGGACCTCGTGCGCGACTGATTCACCGATTGTTAACGTACGATAGTGTGGTTGAATTAAGGTATGAAGATCAGGAGGTAGTGTACCAACAAAACACGGAGCAGTGACAGTCGTATCCATACGATGGCACCGTAGCGGCGCTTAGAATCCGAGACTAGGCGCTCGATGGGTTGCGGGGAACAGAAATGGGGTCGAGGAAGAGAAGAAACGCTGACCACATCGTCCATGTCAACGGGACTGGGTCCACGTGATGGAGCATCAGCTTCTCAATCATTCCAGTTTTCTGTTCGCAGGCGGCACGTAAATGATCATGAGAGTTGGCTCAGGAGGTCTCTTATGTAAGATCTCAGCTTGTTGAGTGGTAGTGTAGTTGATTTATCAACTCCTGGGATGCAACTATTCGCGTACTCGCGGCTTACAAGCTCACGCGACCTTTTTACGCTGCACTTGGCACGCGGTCATAGGGAATGCACGCACATACCCATTCCGTATTCCGAGGGAATGGTAGCAGCATATCCCTTTCATAGCATCTCATCCCAATATCTGAGAAGACCTATTCTTCGTTAATATGAGTTCCTCATAGATACGATTGATGTAGGTACAGAGTGCAACGACGGCAACTCTGTATCGCAACTAGAAAGAATTCGCTACCGATGGCAGACTCGAATCTCGATGGCGAGGATGCCGGCTTGATCGTGATAATAGGTGCGGACACGGCGCAGTGGCCTGTCGAAAGATGTCATCCGGCATCGTCGATATGCGGCGATCCACTCGAGATGCATAAGATGGAAGGCCGATCACACCCTCCTTCTCGTCGTCTCGGTCGTCTCCCTTCATGGAAATTTCCGCAGCGATGCGGTGCACCCATTCAGCCAAGCCATGGGGGCCTTCAGGAATCTTCGCGCAACTTCGCTAAAGCTGTCGGTTCCAGCGCTTGCATTTGCTTGATCCGGCAGCTCATATTGCTGCTGCTGCTGCTTGCTGCCAAAGCTGCCAATCAACAGAAGAAGAGCGAGTCTCAATGATCCAAGATCGACGGCTAAAGGGGTAAGATGCATCGCCGGCAGCATCTTCCACTTCCCGAGAGGATTAGTGAGCAGCAACCCTAGCAGTGCCCTAACTGTTAGGCACATTAGCCCGTAATAGACCGTACATTAGCGAGAGTAGCCTCTGTAAGTTTGATCCCTCTCGAGCAACGTGACGGCGCTATCAGCACCTACACAAGGATCTATCCGCCCAGAGTTTAGCGAGTCGCAGAGTTTAGGCTCAACTCAAAGTCCGCTAAAAGAGACGCCGGTAGTCGCTGAGCAGACCGGAGATGCGCATTAAAGAACACCTACAGATGGATTCACTGCGTCCACTGCGTCCACTGCGCCATGTACCTAAGGTTAGCCAGCAGTAGGTCATACTGCGGCAGTAAGGTGCATGAGCATGGCCATCTATCCATTCTCACCAGATTGTCATGATTGGTGGTGAGACAGCGCAAGCCCGAGAGCATTGACGGACTGCTTGACTCGCTAATCCGGACTGTCGCACGAAAGACGTAAGGGACAAAGTCCATCGTCGACAATCTTGGCACTTCTTGAGTCTTATCATGAACGCTTCACAGCAGGTGAAATCTTGAGTGACTCTCTCGTCCTGTTGTACGAAATATATGACGGAGCACAAGAAGGAGTACTTTGTCCGTGCTAGCATAAAAGAGGCGGCCAATTTGATTCCAAGCCGCGATTCTTTTTCCTCTCCCGATCGGACTGGTCTATTAATTACTGTGTAGGACAGCCGATTCGAACGACGCATTCACAGCATCAACATGGCTGCTGCTTGCCCCAACCGGGCCATGCTCGAGACCAGAGAAGCCACCTCCTGTTCTCAGACTACCTCTTACCAAAACCAAGACATTCGGAGCGCAATCGGACCTTAAACTGGTGGCAGGTAGCATGACAAGACGACGACCTGGTTCCGGTACGGCGGGAGTATCGACACGACCATCTCTAAACCCCCCGGACTCCCTCCTTCTATTCTGCTCACTGCTCACAGTTCACACCACTAAACCGCTGCTGAGCCGTCGCTTAGCTTCTGAGTACCTACGTCAGCCGACGTCAGTCCTGCCGGCCCCGATGCTCTGATCAATAATCCGTAATCCATCCTTCTTTATTTCGTATCCCGTGCCTCCTCGCACCAATCCATTCCTAGATCGATCCGTATCCCGTCCGTACCCATACAGTAAAAAAAGTTCTCTGCGTCTTCGAACTTCGCACCATCACAATCGCTTCAGCCAGCCCAGCCAGCCCACGCGAGTTTACGGATTGCCTCCTTTGTGAATCAATCATCCACCCTCATCACCGGTACCTTCGCTGCCATTCCAACGGTTCTTGGCATCATCGCATAGCATAACAATTGCTCCGAACCATTGTCTCTAGCATTCAGGATCTCCCTGACCGCATACGGTGCCGCATGAACCATGCCCTCTGATGATCCTGCCCACTCGAGCAGCCCACCATCCCCGATGGAGGTTAGGAGGACATTGTCGTCGCAATCCGCGCCATTCACCTTTCAAAACACCCCAACATCGGGCGCTTCGCTTCCGAATAGACGCCGCTCGGGGCAGCAGAGGTTAAATGACATTCTGCAGGTTCGTCTTTGTCTGTCTGTCTTTCTGATCATTGTCTGGCACGATTATTGTGGTGTAAATGTATGCTTAGATCGTATACATCCCCTGTCGCTGTCCACGTTACCCTGACCATCACCGTTACTATTACCTACCCCATCAGCCCATAATACCCATCGTCATGTGGGTAATGAGAGGCGACGCTACCTACTAGTATTACATAGGCAGGCAAGACGCAAGACGCACGTATTACCGCACCTACAGTATACTCGTACCTAGGAAGCTTCTCAGAGGCCCGCTGCCGCGATCCACTCCAGTTGCCAAAGTTGTCCCTCTGTTTAGTTGCTTGATTCTCCGCAAAAAGCCTCAAGTAGTAAAGCCCCTCGTCTTGCGGGTTTGATAACACCAACCGTCGTCATCCAGGTTGCCACTCAACGCGCCGAGTCGATGGATGTACGCTTCAACACGGCCATGTCCTCCGAGCGCCTGTCTTCCTTGGCACGCGTTGCCGACGAGCCTGACGAGAGAACCAACATCGTACCCGCCAGGAATACGATAGACTACCAGAGTACGCGCGCGTCGCCCACCGCTAGTATCCGGAATCGTCAGCCGTACTCGAGATCCGAGCCGAACGCTGCAACGGGGAATGGATCCGCCATTCCTCATGCGGAAAAGAAAAGTCACTGGCTAGGCGGCTACTTGGATGGCATCTGGTCCATCGAGTTGGAAAACAAGGGCAGTGTGGCGAGAGATCATCTGGCCGTAGGTATGTGATATTGCCGCTTCTGCTGCTGCTATTGTTGCTATCGGTATCTCCAAAACCCCAGAGCTGATACGGATGGTCCTGTTATCTGAGCATAGAACGGACGTTTCTCGCCTGGTTGCGGACCTCTCTCGCGTTCGCCTCGATAGGGGTAGCGGTTACACAGCTGTTTCGCCTTGACGGTACCCAGATCGACCAGCATACCCAACACCGTCTTCGACGCCTGGGAGGCCCGCTCGGGACTGCATTCATTGGCATCTCGATATTGGTGCTCTTGCTGGGATACCACAGATTCTACCAGCCGCAACAATGGCTGTTGAAGGGCAAGTTCCCGGCGTCTCGAGGAGCCATCATCCTGGTATCCTTTCTATCCTTTGCTCTCATGCTTGCCAGCCTTCTCATTGTCGTCATACTACGACCACATAATGGGTAATGGATGAAAGAGATATTTGCAAGCAGGACTTGACATCTACCTAGGTATATATAGATCCGAACGTGGTAGGTGGTAGGTAGACGATATCTTGGGTTCTCGACTCTCGGGTCATCACACGCGCCGACAGGGTACTCCTGGGTATTAGGTAATAGAGCTCGTGCATCATGTACGGACGCATGCTACACTACCTACAATGGCTTCCTGTCCTTGGTCAACACTCTTGGCAACGACACATCGGGCAATTATGTAGCTGTCTTGTGTGCGTTGTACAATGCCATGGCGTCGAAGATCCCGTCCTACGAGATATATATTGTATAACTAGATATTTACTACATTTATGCTAGTACACCTTGTATCTAGATAACGAATCAATTACTTAAATTCCATTTATATGCATATTCTGTCAGAAATGCTGCCGCATGTACATATAAGTCGGGCGTAAATACCTCCTGAGACATCTACAAAATGTGATGAAAACAGAAAACAAGAAAATACGCCAGGATGTCAGACTCTACCTCCGCAAAAGCACTCGATATCCCCTCCTTCGCAAACACCCAACTAGCCCTCCTCGACGCAGAGCTACAAAGCGAACTACAGGAAACAAGCGGCCTGATCGCTAACACGAGCCCGACGGCACTGCAGCGCGCGGGGCTCGCGATCACGAATTTGCTTGTTGTGGCGCAGCGGACTGGGTTTGGGGGACGCACGGTGCTCGAGTTGGGGCCGGATGGGGCGACGGGGGGTGAATTACCCGAACATGGGGTTCGGACCGGGGATATTGTTGTTGTTGCCGAGCAGCCGGGTGGGAGTGCGCGGAAGAGGGAGATTAGGGAGTTGGAAAAAAGGGGTGTGAGGGGGGTTGTTACGAGGGTTAGGAGGGAGGGGGTTGCTGTTGCTGTTGAGGAGGAGGAGATCGGTTTGAGTGGGAGGGTGTGGGTTGTTAAGCTTGCGGATGATGTTACGTATCGGAGGATGAATGTTACGATGGAGAGGTTGGGGGGCATGAAGGAGAGTGAGTATACGGGTTTCATGAGGGTGCTGTTTGGATTGAGTGTGCCGACGTTTGGGCTGGAGGATGAGGAGGATGGGATTGAATGGTTCGATCCCGGGCTGAATGAGTCCCAGAAGGACGCGATCCGGTTCGCGCTTGCGGCGCGCGAGGTCGCGCTTATTCATGGGCCGCCGGGGACCGGGAAGACGCATACGCTGATTGAGTTGATACTGCAGATGGTGAAGAGGGGACTGCGGGTGTTGGTGTGTGGGCCGTCGAATATTTCTGTCGATAATATTGTCGAGAGGTTGGCGGGAAGGAAGATTCCGATTTTGAGGCTGGGACATCCGGCGAGGTTGTTGCCGGCTGTGGTGGAGCATTCGCTGGATGTGCTGGTCAGGACGTCGGAGGCGGGGGTTATTGTGGGGGATGTGAGGGCGGAGATGGATGCGAAGCAGGCGGCGGTTAAGAAGACGCGGAGTGGGAGGGAACGGAGGGCGATTTATGGGGATTTGAGGGAGTTGAGGAAGGAGTATCGGGAGCGGGAGCGGAGGTGTGTTGATACGCTTGTTAAGGGGAGTAAGGTTGTGCTTGCGACTTTGCATGGGGCTGGGGGGTATCAGCTCAAGAACGAGAGCTTTGATGTTGTTGTTATTGATGAGGCCAGTCAGGCGCTTGAGGCGCAGTGCTGGGTCCCGTTGTTGGCGGCGAAGAAGGCCGTTTGTGCGGGTGATCATCTGCAGTTACCGCCTACGGTGAAGTCGACGAATTCTAAGGTCAAACCGGTTATTAAGGAGGGCGAGAAGAAGATCTTGAAGGGCGTTACGCTTGAGACGACGCTCTTTGATCGACTTTTATCGTTGCATGGAGAGTCTATCAAGAGGATGCTCACGACGCAGTATCGCATGCACGAGGCGATCATGCGCTTCCCTTCGGACCAGTTATACGAGGGGAAATTGATAGCCGGGGAAGCTGTCAAGACGAGACTACTCAAGGATCTACCATACGAAGTCGAGGATACAGAGGATACGAACGAACCCGTCATCTTCATCGACACGCAAGGCGGCGACTTTCCCGAGAAAAACGAAGAAGAGGCCGAGACGGGGAAGAAGGGCAGCATCAGGTCCTTGTACGGCGAGAGCAAGAGCAACGAGATGGAGGCGTTGTTAGTTCGCCAACATGTTGGGAAGCTCGTCAAAGCCGGCGTTAAGGCTGAGGATATTGCGGTTGTCACCCCTTATAATGCACAGGTGAGTTGAGTGGGTGACGGATATGTTGTGCATGATGACACGGGAAAAGCTGACGTGGTTCCGTAGCTCGGGCTCTTGGCGCCGCTCAAGGAGGCGTTTCCGGGCATCGAGCTCGGGTCTGTGGACGGGTTCCAGGGCCGCGAGAAGGAGGTTGTGGTTGTGAGTCTCGTGCGGAGTAATGCCGAGGGCGAGGTTGGGTTCTTGAGTGAGAAGCGCCGGTTGAATGGTGAGTTCCTCTCTTTTACGGGTGTTGCTCTCTTTCTGGCGTCTTGCAGAAGCCGTACCGAGCTTTGGATCAGCGAATAACTGATGGTGTTTTTAGTTGCCATGACGCGGCCCAAACGCTGTCTGGTTGTTGTGGGCGATTCGGAGACTGTGAAGAGGTGAGTGAGTTGAATCAATCAAGCCACTTGGCAATCTCCCGCTGGGCACGCATTCCACTCCATTCATTCATTCCCTTCCCATCACCCCAAATCGTGGCGTCCGCATATGCGGCATTCACGAAGTTTTTCTCCCCTGACTTTGTTTTTTGCTTTTTCTTTTTGCTATCGCTTGTTCTTACCGAATTACAGAGGAAGCAAGTTTCTGGCTGCCTGGATGAATTGGCTGGAGAACAACGCGGATCTACGCTATGTCGATGCGGCGTCTGTCACGGCCGACTTGACGTAAAGCTCGTGCAGCTGAAGCTGGTACATAAATATTTGCCACGCAGTCGAGAACTAGAATTGTTCTGGAAGCGTCGAGACGTCTTCGTCGTCTTGCCACCCACCCTTTATTTACGGATTATCTGCCGCCGCCTACGTTGTAACGTCTGTTTACATACTGTGGTTCCGTAGCCATCATCTGACGATTAACTGACTTTCCGGGTTTGGCGTCGATGGTACGGGATGGATGTCGTGGAAGGTATCACGACGCGAGTCCAATTCGTGTTTGGAGGCCAATGGGGTTGAGATTAGATTCGGTAAAGGTCTTGGACTTCAATCCAGATTACTTCCCGTACTTCTTCTACTTTACGATAGAGGAGATATCTACGCTATGAACGATGAAAGTGTGTTCTATCATATTTGCCTACTCCATGCAAGGGTACGATACAGAAGATGCTATGGAAAGGTACGAGAGCTTTTGACGCACATACGAGTACATATTGGGGTGGTATGTATGCTCATGTGTGAGTGAGGCCGGCTACGATAGACGATTGGTACACGTCTTGATGCGTGGAGAAGAAACTGGGGCTGGCGTTCGCCTCTTTCTTTCTTTCTCTTGTCTCTTTCGTTCTCTTCTGTCTTCTCACTTCTCTTCTCACAGCGAGTACGATATTACTGTATTACCAAAATGCATGAATTGTTTATTCAGTCAAAAACAACACACTTGTTGCTTACACTACGGACACACTACGGCATGACATGAATACCTACCTACCTAGTAAAAGGAATTTTTTTCATGGTTTTTACTCCGCTTTCTTGATCGTCATCATGGGCAAGCGATATCTTACCGGTCTGGGTTAGGCGGGGCGGGTAAAGCAGTTGATGCATCACATTTGTTTACTGACAAGGGGTCGTGATTTGACTGAGGGCAACGAACGAACGATGCGCGCGGTAGGTGGATTTGAGATAAAGTAGAGGTGAGTACGGGATAAGGATAAGAACGGGAATGACGGATAACGAAAGGAAGGAATATTAGGCTGCAAGTGGGTTTGTTGTTGTTTGGTGGTTTGAGGTCGGTGTTGTGTTGATGAGTTGTGATGTGGCCGCATCGACCCCAACCAAGCGTCGAATACTATCTGTTTTGCCTATCCTACATATGTATGTATGTTCCTACATACCTAGGTACTACTAATCCATAATTCATATCTCGTCGTAAGGGGGGCGTCGGGGTAGCGAAGGGGATGCTGGATGCGGTTAGAAGAGGAGACGAGTCGCAGAGTCGCATCCCGTGTCGCGATGAAACAAGACAAGAGACGTGGTGAAGAATGCTTCTTTTCGTTCTTTTTTTTCTTTCGTTTCTTCAGTACGGAATGGAATGCCCTTTCTCCTCACGGTTTCCCTACCAACCTGCCAGTCTACGCTAGGAATGGAAAATGTAACTCATTGCTGGGAGCTAAAAAGTACTATGCAGCACGACTTGCAGCGCGACGAAGTCATCATCATCATCACGGACAAAGAGAGAGTTAAGAGTCACAGATAGAAAGAGCAGGAGGACTAAACTAGTTACGAGAGATTTACGCAGACTAATGCGCACAACCAGCATGTAAGTCACGACGTTTCGACCGAACGAGTCAAGGGTCGGAGGTTTTTTCCCTTTCTCTCTTCTCTTGTCTTTGATATCAATGCCAGCAAATCAATCGATCCTTCTCTCGTTTCTCCTCCCAAAATAGAGAATTTGCGTACTTTCGTACATAAGCCTGAAGCGCCTAGGGATTTCGTGGTTCAGAGAAAAACACGAAACGGGAGCGCCAAGATACGGACTTGGGATGAGATAGGAAAGGGTTTGCTGCGCGGTCTAAGGCTTTATTTGGAAGGCCATGCACGAGGAGCAGCGGCAGATCACTTTGTTTACGAAAGTCCGATTAAAAAATAGTGCGTGTGGGGATTTAATAAAGCGAGGCTTGGAATTCATTATAGAAATATCGCCTTATGCATGTATATACGTAATACGGGCATATGCTGTTATAGTACACTCGACCAAAAATAGGGATATTGGTTATTATTAGAACGCACCGCCGAGGGTCCGTAGTTTTGTTAGCATTGACGTAGTATAAACAACGCCCTTTTCACGCGCCGCCGAGAGTGCGCAAGTTTATAAGCATTGACGTATAAACAACGACCTCATTAAGTCCGGAATGGTAGCGGCAATTGTTGACCAGGCTTAATTTTGACGTGACGTCCAGGGTGCGCAAGGTTATAGACATAAAGAACAGCCTCATCAAGTCGGCAATGGTTAGACGCGCCGCCGAGAGTGCGCAAGTTTGTAAGCATTGACGTATAAACAACGACCTCATTAAGTCCGGAATGGTAGCGGCAATTGTTGACTAGGCTTAGTTTTGACGTGCCGTCCAGGGTGCGCAAGGTTATAGACATAAAGAACGGCCTCGTCTCTGGGTCCGTAATGGTGGCAGCAATAATTATGACGTGCCGCCGAGGCTACGGAGGTTAGTAAAGATCACACACCTCACGAGTCAGAAATTCGGACATCTTGAGGGTCACTTGCTAGGTAATGTTGCCTTCGGCATTTGACGTGATGTTCTGCATCGGCAGTTCAGATACCGCAACCAAGGAGACTCACGAATCAAATGATGATTATATTAAGGGGCCTCAATGTCGAGTCTCAACAGTGAAGACGAAGTACGTGACACAGACGGCTCGCTATCAAGATGTCTTCCTCATCAAGTGACACCTCGGAGTCCGACAACTCTACAACAACTGTCAGACCCGTTCAGCCTAGAGCTTATTCCGGACCGTTGGCGGAACGTACCGAGACTATCGCTTCTACGTTTGGCCCTTGCGTGGGGTGCCTCAAGAAAATAGCCAAAGAATTCAACCCTAATGCTGGCGTGCCTCTCGATATCACAAAGACATGCTTTTTTGACCGGCCCAACAGTCTCGCGTGTATGAGGTGTGCCACAGCTCATGCCCGGTGTGAACCTGTAAGTTGATATTCGAGCCGCCCACAGTCCGATACTTATGACAGCAGGTCCCTGGCATGATGCGTTTTGACTACAGTCGACTACGCGACCTCTTCGACTTCGGCACTAAGCTATTCCGTATCGGGTCCGAACCTAGCACCGGAATCGAGACGTGCCGACTTCTGGCTGCGGCGCAACTTCGTCTCCTATTGACCTTCAATTCGGTTGTTACTCGTCATCGTGTTCAGTATGGACTAAGCCTCCCGGAAGAAGAGCGCTATGAGAATATGATTGCCTATATGAGGCGCGTACTCGAGCGTATTCAGGGCCACCTACGGAGCGAAAGACGCATCCCCATTGGCCTCGTAAGTACTTTGTATCTATTTTATGACTCGTTGACGGCCCGAATAATTAAGGTTGACTATTCTGCAGAACCGCCGAGACGAGGTGAGCGCACGTCAAGTTATAGCGGCCCGTCTCCGTCCCGAAGATGTTGGCTTTACCGCGATGCAGGGCGCAGTCGCGTTGTATAATTCGGAGGTGGAGACTATATTCCATGAGGCACCAGGGCATGACGCAGATGACGAAGCCTTCTTCAGACGCACTCTGAATGCCGCCGCCCCGAATATTCTGCTCATATCGTAGGCTACTGAATCGCTTCGTCCAGGGCCCGGAAAGTTTAGTTAGTTACGGCTTCATTTCATGTATTTGTCTTCGTCTGCGGATGATATATGTGCCGTCGAGACTCCGGTAGTTTTGTTATTGAGAAGTGTTGGTCACGGGACCCTACTAGTGAATATATATGCCCCGTTGAGGTTCCGACCTTGCCTGTTCGCTTTTCCTTCAACAGTTCAAGATGCCTGACAACGTCCCACGAAGTCAGTACGTCAAGCGTC